>CM025655.2:6818908-6831740 GCA_014621495.2 Entosphenus tridentatus
AGACCTCTGGAACCTCACTCGTCGAACTTATGTGAGTTGAACTTCGTTCGCACCGTACGTGGCCAACCGTGCTAATCGGAGGTGCGGGGGGGGGGGCAACACTCCATCCAGCAGCACCTGTCCATATCACGGATCTACCCAGGTGGGGATCCACTTCATTGGATGATGCTCCTCCTTGGTTAGCCTCGACCACCGGCCATCACCGTTGATAGTGTGAGCAATGTGTCCTACCCGTGCCTCGTACTTACAACGAACCGAGTCCTACCCACGCCTAGTTTCACGACGCTGGTTAATTTGTCCTGCGGAGAAATTGAATTTGGCCGCAGGAACGGACGTTATGGACGGGCCACCCGCTCGCTGCTTCTGCTCCGACAGCACGGGGCGCGGTAAACACGCCCGCAGACATGGGGACATCTGCCACGGATCGATCTGTTTTTGCCATTTTTTGAGCGGTAAACACAAAGCATCGCAAACACCGCGTCTCTTATCGCGGCTATTGTCGTATCGCTGATAAATCACGAGCACAACTCACTCAATAGAACAAACAGAACATTGGTCCAGTGTTCGCCCCGCGGTTTTGGGAGTATTAGACCAAAAGTCACAAAACTGCTATGTAATATGTCCTTTGTAAGGAACCCTTATTTCAACCTTGAAAATAAATAACTTGCTGTTCTCTGTACGTACAGTACACATGTTGGACTTCTTTGAACCTATCTAAGTGACTTTACCGAAAGACCCAAATAATCCTAAAAGGAAATTTGCTTTCAATCCACCTCTCACGTGGCATCGCGTTTGTTCCGCGTGTTGTTCGGAACGATGTCTTCCGACGTTTCTCGCCAACCCTAACGCAGGAGCACGTGAGTCAATCAGCTACTCTTCTCTTGGCGCTCCAGCGTATTCAAATTCGCGCCGACATTTTCTGCGAGTATGCTGTTGTCACGGTGTGTCCCCACAGACTCATCGCTCGTCCCAAAGTAATCTCTCCAATGTTGACAAACACCGCCTTTAATCCAACCTGACATTGACAGAGAGATATATAGAGTGCTGCTAAAGTTAGTGGTTGGCCAGTGGTACTGTGCCACGGATAGCGGGGACTTGAGTTCGATATTCGGCTACAACCAACATCTGCGCCAATTGACATCTAAAGCGGTTCCCTGGATCTCTCCTCTGCCCTTTCACCGACCAGCGCGGACCAGCGTGGCGAAGTATGGTCAAACAACCCCCCATGACCGACACAACACGAGGAGGCATTCATCCAGCAGTGGATTTAATTAAAAAGGATTACATTTGTTTCTATCATTGTACAGTCATGTAAAAAGGCTCACTTATTTATGTTAGTAACCTTTACACTAGGAATGTAATGCAATGTTAAATGTGTTAGTTCACATGGCACGCTTGTGAATGGTGTTGTTGATAGAGCTGTTTCAGTTTGCACTTATAGCCAGCAATAATGCCCACACAGCGCCCGACAGACACATGCCCGTGATTTATCTCTCGTGTGTAATTTTAGAGTCATAGCACCATGAAACATTCCACCACAAACACACAACACACGCGACGCTGCAAATAATGGCTCAAGTGAATGCGACTGGCTATGCTGGGGATTATGAAACTATGCTTATATCATCGCCCCGCACGTTATTGTAACAACACTTTTGTACTTGAGCGTGCACACGCTTGGCTGACGCTGGCACCGTTGAAGTCAGTTGCAGCTCCATGAACACTGAGAACATTTATATTTGAGCAGCCATAAGACGATAGGCATTCTTTTTTTATTTTTTTTCAAATATACTTGGTCAAAAATAAAAGGCTCCTTCTAAACTACCATATCACTGTTATGTTCACCTTCACTCGACATATTGAGGTTTAGAAATGATAAGATATTGCCCGTTTTCAATCCACTGCTGGATGAAGGCTCTCCCCCCGCATCCGTTTAGGCCTCGGAGGCTGTTTGACCCATACTTCACCATGCTGGTCAGTGCGGCTTGGTGAAGAGAGAGGGAGCGTGGGGTATGACTTTATTTATCACTCACAAACAGATGTTAGCCGTGGCCAAGAATCCAGCTCAGGTGGCTGGGTTCATGTTCTACCACTTCTCTACCACCCTGAGGAGTATATTTTGAGTCTTAAACATCAACAGCATCACCCCAAGTCCATGCCCCATTGTTCCCAGGATCGCTTGGAAACGTCTTGTATTTCTCTCCGCACTTTTTATTCTAATAATGCTATCGGCGTTACGTCAATCGATGTAAGATTCATTCGGAAATCTCTCAAGAGCAGTGAGCCCCATGTCTCCGGGAACGTCCCGCAGAATCAACCTTCACGGGACTTTTGACACATCCTTCAAGTGGCCTCTTTTATCCAAAAACAACAAACACTTAGGGGGCAACCCACTTCCCCGAATACTCTGGCTATGAGAGTGTCGCCTGCCAGTCAACGGATATTATATTTACAATTCTCATAGCTGGTACCAGGCTTAAGTGACAATCAAAATGTATAACGTTTGCTTCGTGCGTGCAGTCAGTCGTTGGTGACTAGGTTGAGACCATAAACTAATTCACTGACACTTGAGAACTCAGTTCAGTTACATATAGCTGCCTGGATGCCAACCCAGGGTGTCGGCAGATCCTGCCTCAGCGCTCTTGCCTCTAAGGCATATGGCAACCTTATACTTGCCAGTATAACTATTTCAGTATTAACAGGGTGGCCCAAAAGTTAGGACACATCGGATTATTTTATTTATTTTAACACTGGCATTCAAACATAATTGAGTTTTATTAAAGAAAAGCTTTCATAGTTTATCATTACGAATACTATCATTTTTTCTCCCTTTTCAGATTAAATTTACTACTGGAACTAAATTTGACTGAAAATGAAATTCATTGAGTTTTTTAAAATGTATGCTCATGAAGGCAGCTGTAATATTAAAAAAGTCCTACATTTAATTCAAAAGATAATTCATGCATGCATTCATGTTATTGGAAGTCAGTTTGGACAATTGTTAATAAAGTAAATTAAATCACCCTATGCGATTTGTTATAATAAATATAAGAACTCTATGTGTCCAGAATTTTGGGCCACCCTGTGTATATTGAAAGCCAGTCGGCAGAAACCTTGTGAATTTTCTTGCCTCTTTGCCAGAAAACTAACCATGCGAAACTAACATTTAACGCGTTAAACTGCCGTTAGATTACTGAGACAAGTTGACAGATACTTTGCGAATAAAGGGAAGCAGGAAGTCTGTGTTAATCAGGCAGATAAGCAGACACAGTCCATACGACAAACACAACCGCAAAATGTGCGTCAAAGTGATTCCCCATCCAACCCCTTGCCTGATCGCGCTCGCCCGACTCACTTTACTTTCTCTCTCTCTCTCGCCTTCGTGGAGATGACGTGAAGACTCGGCAGTCGGAGGAAAGTTGCTTTGGGCAGGCGAATCAACGCACAAAGCAAAACCAAACGCCTCCGCCCAGCGAGTTGTGGAAGCCGCGGATCTCCGCTCGTGCTGTTGACGATTCAAAACGACTGCGACGAGGGAGACGGCAGGCAGGCGGACTGGACTCGCGAAAGACAACAGCTCTGCGTGAGCATACACCCACCCACCTTTTTTTGTTGTTGGTTTATTACTGCTATTATCTCCCACGGGGGCTGTGTTGAAGCTGAGCTGTCGGCAATGGGAGGGAGGGAGGAGGGTACCCTGCGTGTGGGTGGGTGGGAATTGGATCCAGAACATCCCCGTCATCATCAACAACATCATCATCGTCGTGGTCGTAGTGGGCGTAGCGGTGATCTGGACTTGACTTATGGCAGCGAGAAAAGCTGGAATTAAAAAAACATTAAACAAAGAGGGAACATCTGTTTTGGACTACGCGAGACTGAAATGTTGTGAGATTCTGTTTCCACTTTGGGACATGGTTATTTGTTAAGGGCAGGGATAGCGGTGGTGTGATTGTATGTTGAACCTTTTTCACAAGTAGCCAACCGTGCTAATCGGAGGTGCGGGGGAAAAACAACAAACTAAAATAAAATGTAAAGAAAAAAGAATTATTAATTAAGTATTTTACATTTTATTTTATTATTTTTATTTTTACTTTTTATTTTCTATCTACGTTACTTTACCGAAAGAACCAAGAATATGAATTCCTGCAGTCACGAAAGTTTAAAGTCAAAAACAAACTAAAACACAAAAAGCAGTTCTAAAAAAAAAAACGGAGTTTTCAATATAGATGACTTAAAAGTGCATAGCTCCAGTGGCTTCCTAATATCGGAAGGCAGAGAGCGTTCCAGACGGCCGCAGATGCGCATCTGAAAGCGCGCGATGCGGTGAACGTCGCCTTTGTTCGATGTTTAGCAAAAAGCCGCCCTCTGCTGCGAGGACGATCGCATTTCGCGGTGATGATGGTTTATGGCCTTTGACGAGATAAGCGAGGTATTTTTGGTGAATTTGTGGCAAGCGCTTCGCGTGTGTAATGAGCGCCACCTAATAATTAGAGCCTCTAGCGGTTGCGGTTGCGGTAGGCTAAACTTAAAAATCACATGAGTTTAGAGTCGGAATCGGTGACTGCTCATACAGTCCTGGAGTCGTGTGTTTTGTTAGCGCCGCTGTATCGGGTGATTGATGAACGTTGCGGTGAATCATGCACAGGCCAATAGGATATTACTGTGGCATCGAGTAAGCACTAAGCCAAATACGAGTAATTGACACCACGAGGTCCCATTAAAGAGAAAACAAACCCAGAGTTACTCTGCTTATTCAAATTTAAAAAAATGCAATGTTTATTTGGATAACTTGAATTATTTCAACCCATTTCCTCATGGAATCCCAGCGATGTTGTAATTTTTGGAAGGCGTATTAGAGGATTGATGCGGGTGGGGGGGGTAACAATCAAACATGCCTGCTTTTAAGAGAAAACATTACGTCGTATGTTTACTGTTCTATTTTGTCTTCGAGTTAATATTTTGAAGTGTGCTGCAAGTGATACACCGGCAGTGTGGTTTTTGGTACTGCATATACTGTACTGCATATACTGCACTTTATATACTGAACTCAACATACTGTACTGCACATACTGTACTGTGTATACTGAACTGAATATCCTGTACTCCATGATCCGCCCAGTCCGTGTTGCTACCGTGTAATGTATGGTCAACACATAGAGAACACCGGTTCGATCCCATGTCCAGGCGTGGCAGTTTAAACAATGGAGCCCTTAAACAATGGATCACGGAGCGCCAGGCATTTAAACAAGGAAAATAAGCGAGAAGTCACTGGGGAGAGAAATACTAAAGAGAACATCATATAGAGAACTCGGGAGAGATAGAGAGACATTTTTTTAAACCGGTGATGGGAGGGTAATTTCAGAGCCTCGGCGCCAGAGAAATAAATGTGTTGCTGAATCAACTCCTGGATGTTTGGCGGAGCAGGCCCATGTAAAAGCCTTGAACACAAGTAGGAGAATGTTGAAACTCAGTGCGAATTTGAACTGGAAGCCAATGTAGAGAGGCATGAACGCAGGTGAGATACGGAGGGTCGTGGGTTCGATCTCAAACCTGACCCTGACCCTGACCCCTGGTATATTTGGAGTGCTCACCGTTCTCTCCGTGGTCGCGTGGATTTCTTTCTCTGTGTTCTCAGGTTTTGCCTTGCACATTTAGAAACAACGCGCTTTGAGATTAATTTATTCTGCTATTATTATGTATTCCCGCGTGATCATGTTAGCCACTGCGATGAGCTATTATGTGTGGCCAGATCGCCTCTAAATCGTGCACTTAGATTATTCTACTGCAATAAATTTCCACACGATAAGACACAATTGTTGAAGCTATCATTTGTGGCCAGGTCGCTTCTGAAAAAGAAGTTCACACCTCAGTGGGACCATGTATATAATAACATGTTGTTACTATATACATGGTCCCGAGCAGGAGTGCAAGTGAGAGACACATCCACACCCTCTACCGGAGCCAAGTGCGGTGATGCACGCCTGGTGTGTCAAACACGCGTAAGAAGTATGCGGGGTTGTGTGTGTCACTTGCAACAGCTGGGAGGTGACAACCGGCACCGATACGCCCGCACAACAAAGACCCTCCCCCCATATAGTAATAGGTTTTTACCCTTTCAACTGGTACAAAAAACTGACACCTTTATACAAGGCATCATGTTTGCAATAACCACAACACAAGCAGTCAAAATGCAAACAAAAAGAAACAATGCTGATGATGATGATAATGATATGCACTGTCCTTGAAGTTGGTTGGTCCACACACGAGACAGCTTTTCTTAGAGCCTAGTCTCCATTGGTGTTGGACCAGATGACGCCAAAAGGCGTACAACTCAAAGACAGCGCACTATTAGAGTATGAGACCTCCTTTACCAGTGGCAAAATATAGTAATAGGTTTTTTACCCTATTACTATTACTATATTTTGCCACTGGTAAAGGAGGTCTTATAATGTAAATGCTTACCCCGAGCTCTCAATACTCTGATAGTGCGCTGTCTTTGAGTTGTTCAACTGTTGAAAGGGTAAAAAACCTATTACTATATTTTGCCACTCGTAAAGTAGGTCTCATCGTGTAAACTCCCCCCCCCATCCCCACGGTATAGTCTCAACAGACTGTTGGGGAAAGGGCTGTTCGCGAGCAGTAGCAGCAGCACTTATGAAGGTCGCCAATGGCACATGAGGGGTGGTTGCGTGCCCAGCAACCACGCCCGGCCATACACACACTCGGGGTGGGGGTCTCTCGGGGCACGTTGTGTTCATAAATAACTCGCGAAAACACAAGAAGCTGGGGCCACGTCGGCCCACGTTTCTCGTTCGTTCAGCCAAGTGGGGCAAGGGTCACTCAACCCGGCACCCCATCACCCACCCGCCCGCCCACTCACGGCCACGGCGCGGGTTCAATGCCGAGGTCCATGCACGGACGGCAACCTGGAAATCGTGGTGGGGCGTCAGATTCCTTGGTTTGTGGCAACCACCCCCACCACCACCACCACCCTTTAGGTTGACTCGGCCTTGAACGCGAGCGCGTCTCTAAGGTGCCGTGGCTCTGACTCGCTGTGACGGCGGTTCAGGCTGTTTACTTGTTGACAAGGTGCCATTGATGAATGGAAATAAAAAAATAAATTGCTGACGGCAGCACAACTAACTTGCACGTGGCGAGGCAATTGAACTAGAACCTTCTTCGCAAGCTGGTGACAAGCCCAGCCTTTGTGGGTTTTTTTCATCACCCAAGTATGGACATTGCTCGGAAATAGTGGAATGTTTGTCGCGGATGATGAGTGTTCGTTTGAATATTTACAGATTTTTTTTGTTGCCACAATATGTCCAACAAGGGGAGGAGGGTGGGGAGGCGCAGTCGAGTGATTCACGCACTAGGCAATGAACCCGGGGCCACATGAGTTTGACTTCCGGCCACGGCTAACAGCAGTGGCGATGCAGGGATGCCACCTCTGATGTACAAAAAATATATCGGAAGAAGAACAAGATCTCATAATGTAGGAATAGTGAAGTTCTTGCATTTTAAATGCATCGTCTTGAGTGGTGTATTATTATCTACGAGGTAACTGACAAACTGGGACTATTAATGTCCCGGGAAGGTTTACAACATTTCGACTAAGGACAGCTATTGTACTTCAAAAAGAGGACAATCCTAGGAAAACCAGGACAGGTGGCAACCCTCGTGGTGAGTGATACCAGGACCTGGACGCAGCCGCACCCTTCACGGACTTGCACTGACCAGCGTGGTGAAGTATGGTCACATAACCCCCATGACTGACAAGGCGTGTAGAGGCCCTCTTCATCCAGGAATGGATTTATAAAATGACTGCACTATAATCTAATTATATTTATCTTATAAGTTTACAATTATCCATGTTTCAGACCTTGTAGTTATTCTTCCAGTTTACTTGGTGGACCTGCGTGACCATATGATGATCACGTAAACATTTGATGGCATTTGTTTTACTCCATAATCAAGAATGACAGCATACTCTAAATATAACACTGTAAATAACAGAAATATAAACCTTTAAACATAAATAAATGGGTAACACAGAACATCGAAACAAACTGGAATTATCTGTGATAGTAACAAAACTTACAGCCCTTTGTAAATACACTTCTGACGAGCGCCTCCCCATGCCGTACAGGTCGTGGGGGTCATTTGACCATACTTCACCACGCTGGTCGGTGCAGATTTGTGAAAGCCGGGGCAGAGACGCCACGGTGAGATGTTAATTACCTCGCCTAGTATGCAGGAGGTCGTGGGTTTGACCCCGATCCTGACACCTGGTGTATATTTAGAGGTCGAATGTTCTCCCTGTAGTCGCGTGGATTTTTTCTCCGAATCCTCCGGCTTTTCCCTCCACATTTAGAATTTCCACGCGATTTGACACTTCGTCGAGCTATCATTTGTGATAGCCAGGTCGCTTCTGAAAAATAGCTATATAGATCAGTGGGCCTCACCTGCTAAGAAGAAAAGTTTATAAGTACGGTACAACAATGAACTTTTTACGGCATAAAACAAATAGCGCACCATTCCACTACTATTCAAAGCACTTACCGTTATACTAACCAGCTATCACATCCACCACCTTAGTACCGGTTTTCCCACCGACCCTGCCCGTAACCCCACTTTAACCTCTTCCCCAAGCCCCCACTCAATTTTCTATTCAACTTTTTAGTTGCTGGCGTTCGCAAGCACCGGGTGGGGGAAGGTGTTTGAGACTCACGCAGACGCAGGGTGGGTCTGGTGGTGGGCACGTTGTGTTCATAAATAACTCACGAAAAACTGTTTCGCTCGATCCTAGGGGGGCGGGCGGGGGCTGTGGCTGGCTCGGGGAGTTCACAATGAGCCAAATGTGCCAAGGGTCACGCAGCCCGGTTACTCATCCAGCCACTCAACCCAACTCAATTGCACCGCACGCAACCACACCGCACCGCATGCATCGTCGCAACCACACCGATGGCGCTGTTTGTAACTTTCCCGAGGGTTTCGTGAAATCCGTCACCGTACACCCCCCGGCTCCGATATTAACGCGCCGGGCTTTGGGAAGATGAGCCCGCTACGTTGTGTTGCAACGTGGGGGTTTCGCGTGACGATTATCACCGCGCGGCGCTTGCGTCGCGCGCGCGCGCGTGCCCTCCATCGAACGCGTGCCGGCGGCCGCCGCCAGCGAGCACCAATGGACGAGTTGTGAAAACATGTTTACAGGGTCGACTCGTTATTCGCGCGGGAAACGTTCCGGAGATGCTCGTAAAATAGCAAAATTTCGCGGATGATATTGACCTTTTAAAAAGAAGTTACCTTAAATAAATACATAATTTGGGATATAAAATGCATGACAATGATCAGAACACGTCTCTTTATCTAATCACTTTATCTCTCATAACTTGATGTCATCACTTTCTCGCATCACTCTCTCATCACTTGATCGCTCATCGCTTTCGTCACTTCAGCTCAGCACTTTCTCTCTCTCTCTCAATGCAGCAGTCGTGTAGAGTTCCAGATGCGATTCGCGGATAGCCAACACCGCGATCAAGTTCGCGAATAACGAGGGAATGACCGCACACACGTTTGAGCATCTCTTCTGTACGATACTTACAAACGCTACATTTGTCCATGTCCTTACGTGTTCAACAAGCGACTTGAATGCGGGTTTGGTGGCTCATGAGATGGTGATACCCACCCTAGAAGGGATGATAGTCGTAATTGGTGGCTAATGCTCACGAATAATGACAGGAGGGGGGGGGGGACAGCCATGGAATGGAAATCGTCTTTGAAAGGACGTCTGCCGAGGAGCTGATGGCGATGAAATCAACACCAGTGCAGGTGCTCGGTGGAGTGTTAATTAAAACTTAACTTTTTTATTTCACCCGGTAAGGCCCACTGAGCTGTATAGCTCTTTTTCAGAAGCGACCTGGCCACAAATGTACAGCAGCCAAATATTTGTGAATGTGGAGGGTAAAAACCGGAGGACCCGGAGAGAAATCCACGCCACCACGGGGAGAGAGAACACGCAAACTCAAACTATACAACACGCGTGAAGGCCACCTGGAACGCATTCTTGGGACTCGGCGATGCTTTATTAGATACTCTTTGGATCTTTCGGTAAAGTCACGTATAATGATAAAATAATAAATTAAATAATAGCATACGACGTTTCGATTGCAACACAAGCAATCATCATCAGGTATAAAAGAAAGAAATAGCAACAAAAATCGAACCAGAAAACTATAGACAGACATATAAGCAGACATTTCACAAAGATACACAGAGAGAGGAGACGCATCGGCACAAAGAGAGAGATCGTCTCTTTGACGGGGCCTTAAATAGAAAGAGGGTGGGGGCGGGGTCGGAGAGAGGGAGGGGTCAGAGGAAAAAAATTAGCATGTCAATGAGTAGGGCGACGTGTGATACGGTACGCAAGCTTGAAAATTAGGAGAAAGGGAGAAAGACACACTAAAATTAAATAACCCTGCTGAATGTTACGTTTAAACGAACACAGTTGTTGCATTGGCGCTCGAATCAAAACACAATTTGGCCAGATCCAAATCCGCGATTACGCATTTCTTGTAAATGCCTTGTGTGCCTCCTGCGTGCCTCTAGGTGCTGTGCCACGTTCTGTAAGCGACTACGCCGTCATTTTGCCTCTGCAGTTGACGCTGCAAGTGTTCCCGGGAGCAGTGTCGACTCATTGTGCGCAGCCCGCAGCTCCGATTAGCACGGTTGGCTATGCGCGGTGTGAAAGAAGTTCAACATATGTACGTACGTACATATGTTGATACATTTTGACCAGATTAGCCCGCTCACTCGACGCTTCAGTAAGACGAAAAGGCTTGTGCTGTGATTTCACGACACGTTGGGAATGTGCGTATCTTGAACTTCTTTCGCACCGTATGTAACCAGCCGTGATAATCGGAGGTGCGGGGGGAGGACAACAAACACAAAAAGCAGTTGTTAAGAAATTAGTTTTCAATTTAGATTTAAAAGTTCTTTCTAAAATCGGAAGAGCGTTCCAGACGGCCGCAGAAACTCATCTGAAAGCACGCGATGTGGTGATCGTCTTTGTTCGATGGCTAGCCAAAAGCCGCTGCTGCAAGGATTTAAAAGTGTATTGCTCCAGTGGCTTCCTTATATTGGAAGGAGCATTCCAGACGGCCGCAGAAACTCATCTGAAAGCACGCGATGTGATGATCGTCTTTGTTCGATGGCTAACCAAAAGCCGCTGCTGCGAGGATTTAAAAGTGTATTGCTCCAGTGGCTTCCTTATATTGGAAGGAGCATTCCAGACGGCCGCAAATCCGCATCTGAAAGCACGCGATGCGGTGACGCAGTGACCGGAAGCACGCCACCTCGGTTCAAGAAGCGGGCTCAACCTCTTGTTCAATTTGGGTGGCACGATGGCGAGATGTTAACTGCCTCAGCTGGTGTTCAGGAGGTCGTGAGGAGGGGCTGGTCACCCCGTGGTGCCCTTATAAAACTCGGAATACACCACGCCCCCGTTGACCCTGGTCATTGACCGAGCAATCCAACGTTCCTACCAGCTCCGTCCGCAGGAATGTGCTTTTTTACAATGGCTTTCTTCGGTCAGGGCAGGGTAAGCTTGCAGGGAAGATGAAGTGGGATGGGTCGAGCACATGGATCCTTGTGCTTTGTGGAGTGTTTGGACAAAATCTGAGCTCTGCAGCAACGGCCCAGGGCTGTTTCTGAGTCGCTGGGTGCACTTATTTAATGGTTGCGGAAACGTGGCATTCATGGCTTGTTAAATTTTCCTTACTTTGCACGACTATCATGCTTTTTTCCCTGCTTGTTGTTGTAACGTTCTGACCCGCCCCTACTGGACATATGTGAAAAAGAGCTTTATAGCTCATCGGATTCCTCCGGGATAAAAACATTTTGTGATTCTGATCCTCAAAAAAGTGGCATCAGAGTGGAGAAGAGAGTTTTAATCTCAGCTCTGGATGGAATTGAAACGAATTAATAGAGTCCGCACGTGACGTTGAATACCTGTTACACTTTTAACAGAAAGACTATTCACAACGGGAACAAAAAACTCAGCGAACACAGACACTTTCATTTTTATTATGTTTTTTGTTTGTTTGTTGTTGTTCAAACGCATCGACTTCACATTTACAAACACTGGCAGCCCACACGTTTACGAGACGGCAAGCAATGACTGTCCATTTGAAACGCACGGCAAACTAAACACACGTCGTCTTTCCGCTCACTCTGCGTCCTCCCGAAATCAAACGCGGGATTTTCCTCTTCGCCCTCTGCCACCACCACTATGAATATCGTGAAAATATTCACCCAATTAAAAACGGTGGACATTCGAATCAAATATGTTCTCCTCCTCCTCTCGGCAATTTAGCAAGCAGCAAAAAACACGAATAACTTACACACTTTCCTCGCAAATGAAAGAGGGTTGGCTGACCGCCGGAACGACAACGCCGCAACTGATGTCAGTAAAAAGGGGCGCGCTCTTTTGCAGCACAATTAGCGATGGACTCATCGACGACACCTTCGACGGGAAAGCCTTTTGCCTCGGCAGTGCAGGGAAGAGTTCAGGCCCACGGCCTTAGACGCAATGCCACCGACTTGTTTTCGTCGTCGCGGTGCCGAGATGATAGAAATTCTCGATAGTCGAGCGGTCACGTGCACAGGGGTGCTCGTCATTGTGCTCCGCTCGGTTGTTGAGTTAGAACTGGAACGATTGATATATGTCTTATACACTGCAAACAATTACTTTTCGATTTAAAGCTTTCGTGACTGCAGGGATTCATCTGCTTGGTTCTTTCGGTAAAGTCACGTAGAAGGGAAATAATAAAATAAT
>CM025655.2:6832140-6877752 GCA_014621495.2 Entosphenus tridentatus
CCTCAGGTGAAGAACAGGGCTGTCGGAAAAACAACTCATTCAGACGCTGTCTTTCCGACAGCCCTGTTCTTCACCTGAGGACGGCTGCTTGCGTTGTGGCCGAAATGTCGTGAGAATTGTATTTTATTATGTTTTATTTTTATTATTTTATTATTTCCCTTCTACGTGACTTTACCGAAAGAACAAAAAAAAACAAATATTTTTTTTATGTTGCCAGGTAATGCCCACTGAGCTGTTGTCGCTCTCTTTCAGAAGCGACCTGGCGATCACAAATGATTGCTCAACGAGGTGGTTTATCACGTGGACATTAACAGCAGGCGGATAATGCACTGTTAACGCGTGTTCCATATTTAGAATCAGCAAAACACGTTGATTCTGAATGTCGAGGGAAAAAACTGGAGGACCTGGAGAAAAATCCACATGACCACGGGGAGATAATGCAAACTCCACATATACAGGCATCAGGGTCGAGGTCGAGGTCGAACCCACGTCCTCTGCATATCAGGCGAGATAGTTAATATCTCGCCACCGTGGTGAACAGCAATATCATGGTGTAATGGTGTAGAGATATTTACGAGAAACTCTGGCCAGATAGCATCGTGGCCTAAAGCGAGAAATCAATTGTGAAGAGTAAAAGTAAGACAATGGTGATGGTGGCAGATGATGATGGTGACGAAAACACACATCTTTCCATACATTTGTAATAATATGATGAAAATTATGACTTGTAAGAGATTGGAATTGAGCCACCTGTTAAAAGCGCGCAATCAAAACGCAAACCGATCATCTGTTAATCGCTTTGTGCACTCCCCAGGTCAGGTTGCACCCTCTAAAAAACACGGACTTGCGTTTTGAGGAGACAACTTTTCCTGTTCCGATTTTGCGCGCAGTGCTCATCCTCGTTCTCGGGTTGCCAGCGGAGAAGGCGCTAAAGATCCCTCGCGGGACCGCGCTGATCACCTGAACCGGTCCCGCTGCACTCACTCACAGCAAAGCCTCTCCCGGAAGGTGTCGCTGGGCTCTCCTTTAACACATCCTGCGTGGAGCGGTCGAGACAACTGGCTTCACGTGTGCGCCCCCCCCCCCCCCCCCAAGGAAGACAAATACCGCCGAGCCAAAACAACTGCCCGGAAAGGTCGCCGACAGCCGATAGAGATTTACGACGACAAGTGAAATGCAAATCGAAGCTACTTGAAATTCGATCAAATTAAAGCCAAGATTGCACATACACCCCCCCCCAACCCCCCCATTTTTTTTTAAACGACACACAGGAGTATCAATACTTTCCATCTACTTATCATTCTTAACCTTTGCGCGTGGGTGTCGATTCGTTCATAGCAGCGAGCGAGGTTGAGTGGCCACCCCGGGGCGTAGGTCGGCTGATTCGATCGGGGCCACCGTCCCGACGCGCGGGATGAACGCAGGGCTGGGCGCAAAGCGGGGCACCTCCGACACGCAAGCGACTTGGCACTGGGGACGACGATGCTGGGAGGGGACGGCGCTGGCTCATGCGGAAAAATACGGGAAAGAAAATCGCGAGAGGAGAGGTCAATGACGTAGAGGTCAGTGCGGGGGGGGGGGGTAAGGGGCCCCTATTTGGTTCCGAGAGCTCATGCCGATCGCGCTACGGGCCACTGCGAGCAACCGCACCGCTGCCCCCCCCCCCCGCCCTCTCTGGAACGAGGACGACCGCACGTGCAGCCGATGTGGTGGATCCAACACGAATGTGACCCATGCAGGGAGAAGCGCGGGGCACAGAGGGAATGAAACGACCGCCCTCCTCCTCGACTCGTATCGCTCAGGCTGCACACAAAACAAATGGGTCGGCAAAGAACGAGTGGGGTGGTTTTTGTTGTTGTTGTTGTTGTTGTTGTTTCACGCCGCACCGTCACGTCCGTCATGCTCGGCAACCGTTTTAGAAGAGGGATGCGGACATTGGTGGTGGGAGGGAAGGGTTTTGTCAAACTGGAGGGGCTCTAAAAGCAAACGCGTCCAAGTTGCTCATGTGGGGGGGGGGGTCTGCAATGTCTGCGGTCGTAAAAACGCACTGCAAGCAGAAATCTCAACGTTAAAATACCCCCGGATAACGCCTCCAACTATCGAATTCTACTCAGTGTTTGGACCCCTCTAAATCATTATTTATTTGAACCCACGGAATTCAGTCTCATTGGAATAGTATGATGTTAAAATGACGCAGATTATTCTATAACCAAAACCTCGTGCAAATCAAATACCGTAACCCTCCACACAATTGCGGATAATACCTTTAGCATGCGATATAATTAGGATTTATGTAGCAACGAACTGAAACTGCATCTCAGGTTATCGATTGCCGCGTGTTTACTTATTTCTACTTAGCAAACATGTATAGACTCGGGTCCTGAAGTTACCGAGTACGTTGTTTGAAAATAAATCGACAGGCAAATCACAATCTGGACGTAACTCTTGATTGCAGCAGTATGCCTTTAGCTTCATCGAGTCCATACGATATCTGAGAGAGATTATAGGACGGAAAAGCATTGAATAGTAAGAGTATTGAACCGTTTCGGTGGCTTTAAGTTAATTTAAGCGAAATGCACTCGGTCTGAGCCACGGGTTTGTGGTCACGTTAGAGAGGGCGGCAAAGGAATAGGAGGCGAGGGCTGGGATGATGTCCTTCACTCACACTTAACGCTTAAAAACAGGGCTTCATTTCTCATGGAATATTCTCCTCGGGGCCCTTAACCCCCTAACCCCTAGAAATATTTATCAGAGCTCAGCCCCGGACAGCTCCATGTGAACTGAAGCCCTACTTTGAAGTAACATCGGTTTGCTACTGAAAAAAAAAAACACCCTCGTCGTCAGCTGTGAATTGTAAAATACATTTTAAGTGTGCGCCAAGTAATTTGCAGTATAAGATAATATTCTGCCATTCTGCTGATAGGTCTTCCAGATTAACGCGTCTTGGCAGCATTCGTTTAAGCAAGTGATCTGGTTGTGTCTTTGGCTGCGTCTCGTTAACGCAGTCTCACTTGGCCTAGCCGATGATATGGGCAGAGGCCGACCTTCAACGGGACGCAGCCCAAACTAACAAGGGGCAGTGTTCCCCATCCTGGACTCGCGTTGTGCTCCAGAACTGATTCGAGAACCAGATGATGTTGGTGATGCTGTTGCTGCGTTGGCAGTGGTGCAAACGCAAAGTTAACAACAACTCAACATGTATGTCAATGATACTGTGGCCTTAAAAATAAATATATATACTCGTCGAATTTATTGGGGAAATGGTTCTGCTCTATTAATGTGCTAGGACGAGGGGTCATTGCCCTAAACATTGCCTATTTTTTTCCCTTAAAGGCAGTATTATTGACAAACGTGTTGGGTAATTTTTTTCAGTTTAGAACCAGCCACACCGTGAACGAGATTTTAAACCAGAGTTGGGACGATTAGCCGATGAACCAATTAAATAATTTACACAGTCACTTGGGCCCGTGAAAAAAATGGCGGCTGCCCCTCACATTCTGTTTCCTGAAGGAGGGAAACCTCCCATAAGCCACGCCCAGCGTGACGCAGCTGTTAATGCCAATGACGTCACCAAAGTCTCGCCTATCACCTCCCGTCCAGCGACACACGTGGGAACGGAGATGAGACTTACCCCCCCCCCCCCAACTCTTTCCATCTTATCCATACAGTCCAGTAATTGATCATTCGAGTGATCCGTTTATGAAACAATTGAATATCCGAGCCCTACTTTAAACCTGGTTCACGCCTAAGACAATACCCGTTAACTGATGGAAACTTAAGTGGAAGCTCGCTTGACTGTTGAGACATTCAGCGCGAGCCACGCGAGTCATGCGAGCGAGCCACGCGCGCCGGCGACGCAGCGACAAGTTCGCGTGTCGCGGAGCGCGCGTCATCGACCGCGGGGCCTTAGTCGGAGAAGAGGCTTGCAAACGACTTGCGCAGCGTCCGGATCGTCTCGGCTTTGGCCTCCTCCTCGCCGGAACCGGCCTTGCCGGCGCCGTCCCCGCCGCCCATCGTGCCCGACACCGACCGCGACTTGCTGTTGGTCGGGGACACGCGGGGGGGGGGGGGTAAAAAAGTGATGCGGTTGGTTTAGCCAAACGAATCGCTGAGACGTACAAACAAAAACACGCAAGGCTGCGACGTAGCGGTCACCTACGTCTCGGCCGACTACGTATCGGTCAACTACGTCTCGGTCGACTACGTCTTGGTTGGAAAAACATGGCAACACAAGAAATGTGGATGACAACGATAATGTCGCGACAATGTCAATGTCATCCACATTTATTGTGTTGCTATTTAAAAAATATGTTTCATTATATTTCAGTGGGAGTCCAGTACAGAGCACAAACCGCGACGTGGGGGAGTGATGGGGGGGTTGATACATAAACTCTGCAGACCTTAGTCCCGAATGCTCTGCTCCTGAATTTAGAGGAGGGAGGAGATTTTTCTCGCTGCCCCAGCGAGTGGGGACCGCGAGCAGGGTGTGTGTACTCTTTATGTGCGGCTCTGTCGCTATTTTAATAACCGAGCAGAATTAAGAGTGTTTTGGGTTCAGCGTGGGGCTGCCTAAGTGGTGGCCAGGTCAGCATTTAGCTCGCGGGTCGGAGCAGCGAGCCGTCACCGTAGAGGAGCCTGTGTTCGAATCCGGGTCGTCATCGGTCATTAAAGCCTCAAGTGGAGCCCAGTTACTACAAAAAAACAATCATCATGAAGTCAAAATCTCACCGAAGTTGGTTTTAATGGACACTGTTTGTAGGGCATATGAAGGGCGGCACCCCAAGTGTGACCTATTCAAGCATGACGTGGTAAGAATTGGGGAACAAAGCAAAAGAATATAAGGAAACCCGGAGACTGCCAGGAAAGTGAGGATGAGGTCAACCTCACTCAGTGTGGGAAAATTCGCAAGAACTGGTGTAGGATAGTCCATCATGCGGCCAGCCCTCGGATCGAGGAAAGGCTAGAAAGGGATCGATCGATCGAACCGACGTGCGGGACGCGGTATATCGAGCTACGAGGACGCGCTGCAAAACAGACGTCGGTGAAGCTTACTCGGAAATTATTCCACAAAATGTACGTACGTGCGTATGTATGTTGAACTTCTTTCGCACCGTACGTAGCCAACCGTGCTAATCGTAAGTGTGGGGGGAAATGACAACAAACTGAACACAAAAAGGCAGCTTTAAAGAGATGCCTTTTTAAAATCCTTTATATTAAGTTCACTTGCTTGCTTGCTTGCGCGCTTACGACCGTGCAAATCTTTCGGTCGTCTTTTAACCCACTTCCCGTGATCCAATCGAGCTGACATTTTGCACACAGACTCGTTGTGCGTGACAATTTATTTTCGTGAAATTTTTTTCCCAAAATTTTACACTTTGTAGGAAAAAATCAATTATATTTCATTACCAATTGCTTAATGGTGGCAGGCAATCATCTGACCCATAGGTGGCAGCCATCTCAAGCCAGAGGACGAGAGGACTCTAGCCGCCACGCAAATAAAGGATTTATAGTGAAAAACTTTTTTTTACGGGTTAATTTTTTTCAATCCGCGATCGAATGCCACGGTGACTCGAAGCGAGACCGAAGCTGCTCCCATGTTTGCGAGTGCGACGGGAAAGGGGGCCGGGCACCTACTTGAGCTGCGGGTGCGGCTTCTGCTCCGGCTTAGTCGATGCAGCGGGGGTGGCAGCTGCAGATGCTGCTGCTGCTGCTGCAGCGGCGGCATCAGCGGGACTGCTGGCAGAGGACGACGACGCCGACGACGCCGACGATGCCGACGTCCGCTGCTGCGAGTGTTTCGTCGTGCTCCCTGTGGCACCTGCCGACCCCTGTCTGTCGGGCGGCACTGGCTGTCCCGGAGCGCTGGGCCGCGGTTGCTGGGTCTGGGGGTTTCCTCCAGACTTTGGCTTGGCTCCTCCGCTCACCGCCGCCGCCGCCGCCGCCGCTGCTGCTGCTGGACCAGACTTTTGCTGCTGCAGAGCTGGAGTGTGCATTTGTTTCAGTGTGTGTCAGTGGGGAGCGGAGGCGCAGCGGTTAGCGTGATGTGGTGGGAGCCCGGCTGGCCGAGTTTCGATTCCACGGCCAATACCAGTGACGATTATTTTAAGTGGTTCTGAGCTTCCCCTAGGTCGACTGAGCCTCAAATGAGTAGTTGGTGAGGTCTTTAAATATCGTCACTAGGGAGACAAAAGTGCCCGGGCGTGGTGCTGGCCACCCACCCCCTCGCTAACTGCACTTGCCCCAAGATTCTGTTGAGGCTATCGGTGGGATCTTTGTCTTGCCAAGTGGGGTAAAGTTGTGAACATCACCAACATCACCATTATCATCATCATCGTCGTTGTCATTTTCTTTAAATTTGATAACATTCTTGGTCAGTGTTGTTGATGCATAACATTGGTGAACCAAAAAAAAACCCAACTGAACTTTTGAAGGCAAAAGTTTCGACTGAGACACTGCTGAGTGATTTTTTTTTTTTACAAACTTGAATTCATATTCCTATTCCAAGAATTTGAGGAAAAACAAAAGGCAATTGTTGCCTGGAAAATTGAGCTCTAT
The DNA here is from genome assembly GCA_014621495.2 of Entosphenus tridentatus. NCBI lineage: Eukaryota > Metazoa > Chordata > Hyperoartia > Petromyzontiformes > Petromyzontidae > Entosphenus > Entosphenus tridentatus. The sequence continues at coordinate 6,838,696 of CM025655.2, forward strand.
TAATTTAGCAAATCAAAACAGCAAGTGAAATAAAATCTAATAAAAATGTATTATAATAATAATAATCCAGCAGCAGTCAGCAATGTGAGACTTGTCTAGACTGTCAGGGTAACGTTTAACATTTGGGAATTTCATTGCAAACTATAACAACCTTCTCAGTGGCCAATCAGGCACCTGTGGGTACCATGGCAGAAACTGCACTGCAAAGCAGTTAGGATGTCTCCTTCAGCGTATTATGATTCACTCCCCTCGAGGTCACAATGCAAAGTTATTTATTTATTATTTGTCTTGTTACCATCTAGTTCGTATCGCATCTTATTTTTTTCCTTCTCGTATGTACAGTTGTGTTTGCTCCATTGCCTAATTAGACATTTTTGTTACATATAATTCACATGCGTCGCAAATGTTAGTTTCCCACGCATAAGCTTTCACACATATATATGTCCTGAGGGTAAGAGTTGATGCCAATAGACGAATCGATACGTCGTTACCTGCCTACTCCCTGTGCACAACGCAATGGGGCCGTACTGTCAACTTTCGATTATCTGGGGTATTGAGAGCGAGGGGTGGCCCGGATAAAAGCATAAAAACGGAGGATGCAAACACGCGGAGGTTAGGCGCTAGAAAAACATTTTTAGTGACTTACCTTTCCTATACTTTGGACTCCTATCAGTTTACGTATTGTTTTTATAAAGGTCTGACCCACGCCTACTGGACATCTGTGAAAAAGAGCTTCATTGCTCATCGGATTCCTCCTGCAGTATAATTAAATAGTATGATTCATTTGTAACCTATGCAGAATCGGCGTAAAATACTTCGCAAAATAATCGGTTAAATCTTGACTTAAAGCTTTCGTGACTGCAGCAATTAATATTATTTGGGTCTTTCGGTAAAGTCACGTAGATAGGTTCGAAGAAAAGAGTTTTCTGTAATTTTTTGTTATTTCCTTTGAACCTATCCCCGTGACTTTACCGAAAGACCCAAAGAATAAGCCATCGGTTAGTTTGCCGACACGATCGCGGTCACATGAGCACCGAGTCACTAACCCCTCTACGAGTAGCAGCTGCCCAATTAAACCGGCAGGTTGCATATTTTTCGCAATCACGGTTAATTTGCTACCCGGATAACCCTCCCCATGGGTGATGGAGCGGTTATCTGAACTCGCTGCTGCATAGCTTTCCACCGCCGTGCTGTAGATCTCTCGTTTTTCAGGTCGCATCGCGTCGCTGTTCGGCGCGATTCACCCCACGCGCGCTGGGAGATTCTTGAAAGGCTGAATTTGAAGAAACTCCCAGCACGTGGAACGAAATGTCAACCAACACGCGGTGCGACCCGAAGGCACATCGGAGAGACGTGGCTGCATTTAAGACCGGAACGGGAGGAATTCTCCACAATTCTGGTTGTCACCTGATGAGGCTGGTTGTAATCGACGGCAAAACGTCACGGTACTTTAATTGTACATGTTGTGGGGTTACTCTCCAACACACCGGTGTGCTGAACCAGTAACCAATTGGCATATTTTTGTTTACGCGACAAAGCTCACTAATTGGATGATATCGGGCGGTGGCGGGTTTCACAACACATTTATATTTACGCAATCTAACCCCCCAAAAAAAACCCCCTCCATCGTGGACGATATCGGTTGCGAAAGCCCACGACGTGTTAAAGTGCATCTGATCGTTGTTTTGACAAGTCTTGTTCGTCTTCTTGGTTCTTTCGGTAATGTCACGTAGAATGGAAATAATAAAGTAACACAAATAAAACATAATAAAATAATTCTCACGACGTTTCTTATTTTGTTTAATTTTTATTATTTTATTATTTCCATTCTGCGTGACTTTACCGACAGAACCAAGAAGATGAATCCCTGCAGTCACGAAAGCTTTAAATCGAAATTTAAGTCTTGTTCGGCCTGCCGTTTTGGCTTCGACGTGAAAGAAGACGAACCCGCGGGGGCCTTGTCGGTGGACGCGCTGCGCTGTGGAACTGTCGGCGTCGGCTGTTTCTGAGCGACGCTCGGGCTCGGTGCTGGCTGCTGGGGACTGCCTGTGAGCGACGCGGAGAGGGGAGAAGGTGACATTTTAGTGGCGGAGGAAAGCTGGCGATGAGCTCTCAGGCACGAGCAGGAAAAGGCAGCAGGCCACCTGGAGCGATGCTTTGTTTTGAAATATGAATATGTTACAGAAATTGTTGAATTTTCGACGAGGAAGCGTCGTCTTATCACTCCGTCGTTTATTTATTTATTTATTCCCTCCCCCACATTTCATTCCAACTGTGCCACTGGTGCCGTGCCATGAGATGAACATTCAGAAATCTTAGAGAGCGGCACAAAAACGAAACAATATCACAAGATACGTGCGATGTACAATTACACATTTCGGGGAAACTGATATGTCGATAACCTTCATGAAATAAAAAAAATCGTTTTAGTTTCGCTCTATCACGTGATAAATTATGTCGCAACAAACCTTGGTGCCGACAATAGGGGCACGCGTATAAATAGGATGGTGGATACGGGATATTTCACTCCCGCTGCAAGGGACAGCTGCGAATGTGGTCTCGGGATGTCCAGGGCTTACATGGGGGCAGCTTGCGGGGTTCCGCGGAGGTGCCAGCGGAGTGAGTGCGTGTCCTGTACAGGCGACGCACGTTCGCACGGCCACTCCTTGCAGCAAAGTCACGTGGGTAAAAAATGAAATTAATAAAAATAAAACAATTATTTTTATTAATTTTATTAATTTCATTTTTTACCTACGTGACTTTACCGAAAGAACTAAGAGTATGAATCCTTGCAGTCACGAAAGCTTCAAATCTAGAACTCCTTGCAGCCCCAACCACGGAGTACAGTACCTGGCGTGCTGCCATTGCAGTCGAGAATGTACTGCAGACATCCCTGCTGCGGCGGAAGACACGGAGCTCCGCTTGCCTAAGAAGGTGACAAAATGAAATAAAAAATGACAAGCTCGACAGAGGAGAGGCGCGCGTTGCGGCGACGCCGTGTGTGGATTTGGTGAAGTGATTGCGCCTGCTCTTGAAAACAAAATGCACCGTGTGATCCACGCAGAGCTGGACTTGGATCGGATTCTTAAAGACGTGGTTGCAAATGTACATGCACGCTCCGTGCATCCAAATTGTATTTTTTTATATATTTTTGTTCACGTGGTCGTGTCAAAAACTAAGAACACAATTTTGGGGATCCCAACAGAAGAGCATGTTAATACCAGGGCTATATATTATTCATAACCTAGACAAAGCAATTTAGACGTATAAAGAGCATATACGTGTAATTGCATCTCAAGAGATTGTACAAGTGAGAGGACATTTAATGATCGGAATTTCCTCAAAATTTAGATTTTCAGAGGACGGGTCAGAATGGGAAATGCCATCCAATGTGGGCGTATCTGAAGATGCAGTCTTGAGACAGACGAGATGACAGCAACGATAGCGTTGAGAATGAACGCACTTCGTGGGGAGAACGTCAGTCAAAAGGAAAAAGAGGTGGGAATTTGAGGCTGGACTTCAACGAGGGCAATACAATCGTCAGTGTGGACTGTCAGAAGGAGGACATCACGACTACAGTCTTGTATTGAAGGCTGGAAATTTCACAAGGTCAAGGATTACGCCACGGGTGAGGCCAGGAGCTTTTTAGGTCAAGGCCACAAGGCCAATCATGGCCTGATCCTCAAGGCTTGCTTGATCAGCCAGCCTTGAGTGAACAAAGTTTGTGTTGAAGTATGAAAACTTCCAAAACACTTTGAAGCATTATTCTCCTGTCGATTAAATGTTGGGTGAAATTTTTTTTTGCTGTCCAGAAAAAAAAAATCGCAATCGGTCAATATTTAGACATTTTAAGAAAGTTATAATCGTGAAAAGTTTCACGACGGGGGAAAGGGGGTAAGTTTGAAAACATGACCCAAGTCCTTGAAGTCCTCGGACACCCAAAGGCAGAGGTCGCAAACGGGTTTTGATTCCTTACCTGTACCCGGCCGCACCAGGGTCGCAAATGGGTACCCGTACCCGGGTACCCGTTCCCTACCCGTACCCGTACCTACCCGAAATGAGTGACAAACGGTTACTCATCAATGGCTCACGGCCTACCCGTACCCGTACCTGGCCGCACCAGGGTCGCAAACGGGTACCCGTACCCGTACCTGGCCGGGTACGGGTAGCCGGGTATCGGGTAGGGTACGGGTATCGGGTACCCGGTTGTGACCTCTGCCCAAAGGCCACACCCCCAGAGGTCAAGGTCAAGATCGAGACGTGAGAAAACGTCCTCCGGCATCGAGACCCGGCAGACTCCCTTGGCCTGACCGCGCGGCACAGTCGAAACGGAGGCCATCGAACAGCGACGGCCGCGGACCGAGGGACCCTTGCCTGCGCCGCCCTCTGAGCGGCGAGCTCCTCGGGCTTGGGCAGCAGCAGGTCCATGCGAGTGGCCACCAGCTCAGTCACCAGCTGCCGGTCCTCGTCCTGGTGCTCGCCAATCAGCGGCATGGTGCTGTCCATCGCCTAGTGGGAGACACGAGGAGCGTGCAGCAGCAGCAGCAGCGGCAGCAGCAGCAGCAGTAGCAGCGGCGGCGGCAGCAGCAGCGCTGAGAGGTCGTTCATGGGCCAAGGTAGCAGGTCGAAGGATGTCAGACTGCAGGGTTTTGGTAGTACATGTTGTTTATGCCATTTATTGTGAAAATTCCGTCACAGTTCCTGTGATCACTGTTTCATTGGTTTCATGGCTTTATTTTGGTGATTTCGAAAAGTGTATTGGTTTAGCCATGTTTGTTTGTTGTAGTACAGAGTTAGACTGATGGCCTTAATCTAAGTTGTCTTGTGGTTGTTGTTGGTTGTTTGACTTGTATCCCACTGGGATTTTTACACACAGCGTTGGTGTACGGTGTTTTTTCTGCAATATTTTGCTGTCTTTTCTTGGATTTTCTGTTTGCACTCAGTCACATATTCACTTTAAGATGTTTTTTGTTCATGTTTTTGTTTTGTGTTTGTTGCGGTTGCACCCGATTCAAGAGCCGAATGGCTCACAGGGCTATACCTAATAAATGAACTTGATCTAGATTGCGTCTTTGGAGGACGTGGGAGGGGGGAGGGGGGGTTGACGCGGATATCGTGAACACCATCATCGCCACGAGGGGGCGCTACTGCACAAGGATGGCTGTGAAGGGCGATTGGTTGTAAGGTTCGAAAGGGGGCGATGCAGGGATATTTGAAAGGGGCAAGACTGGGGAGGGGGGGGGTTCGTTGGAGGCTCTTAGAAGGGGAGCAGTGGGGGGGGGGATTAGAAGGAAAGGGACGTGCGGAGATGAGAGAGGGGGGAGAGAGAAGAGCATAAAAGGGAAGGGGTCAGGGGGAGGAGGGGAGAGGAAAAGCAAGAGAGCTGTCAGTTTAACACAATGTAAGGGGTTTTATTTTTACGAAGGGAGTTATGTTTGACTGGTGGTGGGCACTGGACGTTGTTGTTGAGGACAATCGACTGTATCTAAGAAGTGCCGCATTTCGAGTCCATACCACGAGGAATGAATTGGAATCAGGGGCCGTCCATAAATGACGTCACGCGATTTTGGACGATTTTTGACCCCCCCTCCCTTCGTCACACGACGTCACAAAAAGTCAGACCCCCCCCTCAAATATGACGTCACAAAGCTCTGCCCCCCCCCCCCCAAATAAAACATGCTTCAAATCGCTTGTAGTGCGTATTTAATGTGGCGCTGCACTCTGATGTTGTAGGAGAAAACATTTATTTAAAAAGTCCATTTAATTAAGCAGAACGTGTTGTCTACATTTATTTAAAGTTGCGCATTTTGATGTGACGTCACATTTCTCAATCCCCCCCCCCGCGCCACCAATGGTAAAAAATGTCGGCCCCCCCCCCCCCCCCAGGTGCGTGACGTCATTTATGGACGGTCCCTCATGAGCCCAGGTGCAAGGAATGAAATGGACTCCTTCACGGTCCATTTGTGCTTGGTCTGATGTTCTGCGTGGTGCCACGGCGGCTTTTTGGCTGCTCGCCGTCGGACAAAGACGGCGGTCACCGCATCGCGCACTTTCAGATGAGCTTCTGCGGCCGTCTGGAACGCTCTTCCTTCCGATATTCGGAAGCCACTGGCAGCTATGCACTTTGAAATCATCATCTAGACTGAAAACTAATTTAATTAGAACTGCTTTCTTGCGTGTAGTTTGTCGTCCTTCTTCCCCCGCATCTCCGATTAGCACGGTTGGCTAGGTACGGTGCGAAAGAAGTTCAACATATCCTCGGGACTGTAACAAAATACCCTTGTACACGAATTATAATTGTAATGTATATTACATTACCTGTTGAAATAAATTACGTATAGCAGTACGACTCATTGGTGGATATTGTAATGTTTTAGAAGGGCTAGAAAGATACAATTTTACAAAAAAAAATTCAGCCGAGTTTATGCTTTACTGTAAAAATCTGTTGGAAGTGAAATTTTACCGTTATGAGCTCGTAAAAGATACGTAGCTAAAATGTTGAAGCTGAATTGGTTAACACATTCCTGCGGAGGGAGCTGAAAGGAACGTTGGGTTGCTCGGTCAATGGCCAGGGTCAACGGCGGCGTGGTGTATTCCGCAAATATGCTCGAATGTGAGGGCGGGCACAAGCCGGCGTGAGTAGGTTAAACGTTGAGTTTTATAAGGGCACCACGGGGTGACCAGCCCCTCCCCACCCAGCACCACCCTTCCCATTTTTTGGATGCCCGACGGACGGACGGACACAATAATCCCCTGTGGGCTGGTGTAACCAGGAGGTTCCTACCAGTATAATCTATCGCTGCCAAGCGGTGTTCGACTGAGGTTTGATGCGATCACTCAAACCGCGATGCTGTTTGCGGCCACGAGGTGGCGCTCCATCCACAGCTCGAGATTTCAAAACATCCCCCCTAAGCCCAGGGGTAGAAAATAAAATAACACCCAGCAAAGTTTCAAGAGGCGCAAAGTACGTGAATAATAATAACAACCTTGATTTGAAGCTTCCGTGACTGCAGGGATCCATATTCTTGGATCTTTCGGTAAAGTCACGTAGAAGGGAAATAATAAAATAATAAAAATAAAACACAATTCTCACGACGTTTCGGCCACAACACAAGCAGCCGTCCGCAGGTGAAGAGCAGAGCTGTCGACTGATTGTGTTGTGGCCGAAACGTCCTGATAATTTTCTTGTATTATTTTTATTATTTTATTATTTCCCTTCTACGTGTATTTACCGAAAGATGCAAGAATATGAACCAGAGAGTATGTAATAATAACAACGTCACGAGGCAGTCATTGAACGAGCCGCATATTGTCGACTCAAGCTCCAATTCTTCTGGGGGGGGGGGTGGTTGAGTCTGTGAAGAAAAGAGCTTCAAAGCTCATCGGATTTCTCCCCCAAAAACATTCCGATTCTGAAGTCAACAGATACAATGGCCATCATATTTGTCGTGACGTTTTGATTCGTCACGTGTGTTCGAAAATCTCAAAGAGAATGACTCGGGAGGTGCGAGAAACCAGACAAGCGGTCACGCGGTGAGCGGCAGCCAACACTCGTCCAATCTCCGCGGTCCTCTATATATCAAGGTGTTCTCGGCCATACTCTTTGGTTCTTTCGGTAAAGTCACGTAGGTATCAAATAAAATAAATCACGACGTTTCGGGCGCAACACAAGCGTCCGTCATCAGGTGGGAAAGCTTTCCCACGTGACTTTACCGAAAGAACCAAAGAGTATGGATTCCGGAAGCTGCAAATCAAGATTATTATCGGCCAATTAACGAGTGTTCACATGTGTGAGGGCGCAAACCCCCTATACCAATCGGGCGAAATAAGTAGAGACGCCACTTATGTTGCTGTTCTGCTTTCTCCTGGTGAGCCAGGGTATTGGAATCACCTCCGACGCCCACGGGAAGGGAGTTTCATAACAATTGCGCAAATCCGCCAACCCTCGCGTCCCCGCCCATGCTGGATCACAGATGACGCGCAAGGCCACCACCAACCGCCTAGCTGCGGACGAAGCCGCTACTTTCCTGTACGACTTGAACATTTCGATTTAAAGCTTTCGTGACTGCAGGGATTCATCTTCTTGGTTCTTTCGGTAAAGTCACGTAGAATGGAAATAATAAAATAAAACATAAGATAATTCTCACGACGTTTCGGCCACAACGCAAGCAGCCGTCCTCAGGTGAAGACTAGGTCTGTCGGGGAGACAGCGTCTGAATGATCTTATTATGTTTGCCTTTATTATTTTATTATTTCCATTCTACGTGACTTTACCGAAAGAACCAAGAAGACTTGAACATTGCTCAAGTGAGGGCCGCAATGGGCGGACTCGCTCACAGGCGGACGCACGAAGTTCACGGCCACGTAGGTGCGAAGTGCTTTGCTGTTGGTCGTCATCAGTTCGTTTTGACTGTTGCGCCTCTAGCGTGGATATATTTCTTTGTCCTCTTCCCACGCTGGTTTCCTCCCACGTGCCAAAAAATGCCCAACGAGGGATTGCCCCACACATCCTAGACAAGACCTCACCCAAAAACGGTCTCCAGATTCGGCGAGGAATCATTGAACGAACACATTATTCATTTATGATTTACATCTGCTCACGACGCCCATTGCTCGAAGCGCCACACATAAGTTATAGCATAACAATGTTGAGTTCCCAGACATTCGACCTTTAAGCCTAAGGCAGTGGGTAAACAGAAAACTATTCCGTTGTTGCCTGAAGCCCTACGAAGTGGAATAGTGACGCATCTCAGCCGCCAGAGGCCTCGGGAATTGCCACTGAGAAGGTCACGACACCCGGTTCCCTTCCGAGCCGACGTCTAGGGATGGAGAGCAGTGCCGATCCAGAGGATCTCGGAACGCAAGGTGCCAGGCGGCCTTAAGGGCCTAACTTGGTGTTCTTCATTGCAAGGCCAGGGGGCCACCCCTTGCAGGCGGTGTCGCGGACCTCACACTGATGTCTTATCGGCGAAAGTGTCCACCCCTGTGAAAACTAGTGAAGAACACTGGCCTAACATTATATATAGAATACATCAGCCACCGGCAGGCAATATGGCTCATTGAGAACCTGTGCAATTCAATCCTGGCGATCGTTACCCACGAGCGAGGGAAGCTGCCTAATTAGAATCCAGTGTGCGCATCATGAATTAGACCTAACGACAATCCTGGGTAGACAATAAAAGTATAAGTAGGAATTATTTATCGCTGCAGGAAAGCCTCCTCCATGCGTCTCGAGACTCCTTCGGGAGGAGCCTGCCCTGGGATATCTGTCCCGCATCCTTTTGAGGACACTGAAGTCGTCGGGAGAGAAATGCAATGCCACCTCCTGAATGTGAAACTTTGGCACAGTCCACCAACAATTGCCTCCAAGTGCTGGATCTCAGCTGCGAGCCACCGTGCCTGACCTAATAAAGTTATTTCACAGGCTTTTATCAATCCACTGCTGGATAAAGCCCACACCCCCCCCCATGATATGTCATTCATAACACTGGTCAGTGGGGAGGGGGGAGGGGAGTGAAAGGAGCGAGGGGGGACAGGACCGGTTCAGATATCACATCGATTGTTGTCGTGAGCTGAAGTATGGTCACGTAACCCACATGCCCCACACAGGCCCCCACCCGCGTGTGCTCGTACTTGCGTCCACTCCAATCCAAGTTCCACACATCAAATTTCGACAGACCTGTTCTTCACCTGAGGACGGCTGCTTGCGTTGTGGCCGAAACGTCGCGAGAATAATTTTATTATGTTTTATTTGTATTATTTTATTATTTCCCTTCTACGTGACTTTACCGAAAGAACCAAGAAGATGAATCCCACACATCACTTCCTCCACAAGTGAAGAGGACATTCAAGGTTACAATCTCCTCTACGGTTTTTTGTTTTTAAATCTTCCTTCTCCTCTGATGACCACCACCATAAACCATCATCGCGTGAACTCCGGTCATCCTCGCAACAGCGGATTTTGGTTTGGTCAATGAACAAAGGTGGTCACCGCATCGCACGCTTTCATATTCGCTTCTGCGGCCGTCTGGAATGCTCTTCCTTCCGACATTACGAAGCTGCTGAAGCTACGCACTTTTATATCTAGATCGAAAAACTCATTTATTGACAATTTCTTATTGTGTTTTAGTTCTTTGTCCTTCCCCTGCATCTCCGATTCGCACGTTTGGCTACGTATGGTGCCAAAGAAGTTCACCATACGTACAGATACATACCACCGCCACCCCCACCATTACCCATTCTATTTTATCTGGAGCGGCTTAGTGGAAAAAATTGTATCCGAATGTCAATTCCAGACACACGAGCTACCCCGTGGTTGTGAGACCCAGGGGAAGAACAGGGAGGGGGAGGTTTGAAGTGGAGTGAGCCAGTAGCATGCCCAGAAGTCTCGCGTAGTCTTAGTAACTTTTTGTGTTCCTTCGCAAATTTACAAAGTTGGATGTCATCCAGCCTTTATAGTAAAAAATAAGGGGCCTGGTTATACTGGAACAGAACGGATGACTAATGGACAGCAAAATGACGGAAATTTTAAATTGCTCCCACCATCGTGTGCACCGACTGCTCATGCCTTGCTTTGGCGTGGGCGAGTCACGCCGTAAAATGTTTAACCTCTCGGGTCTGCAAGCTTTAAACTTGAGTTCAAGGAGTTCACCGGTTTGAACCCGGCAGTTTCGGTCAAACGACTTCAGCGCACCTCTTCTTGTTCACATCCACGTCCATGCTCCCCTCTGCCGCCCACCTGCACCGGTCAGCCGTGGTGACGGACGGTCAGATAAGTGACCCCTACGACCCACGTGGTTACGGGCGGAGGCCTTTGCCCGGCGGTGGACTGACAAGGCGCTGTGCGTGTGTAGATATATATGCACATCCAGCCACTGCGGATCCCACGACTTGCCTTTGAAACGCCAGGTCACAGCATGCAGCTGTCACAGCTAAATTAGCCGTCTCGTATTAAAATAAGCAGTAATCTGTGCAAACAAGCAAAGCCTGTTGGAATTTCTCGAATCCCGTCTAAAAGCATTCGACAAATAAACCGAGGTAACACATAAAGGGAAGATTCTGCGGCCTTAACCGGGGGGGGAATGGCAAATCTGAAGAACAAAAAATTACACTCCAAGAAGGAAAAAAGAACAAATTATGTATAAAAATAACAATTAAACAATAACAAATAACAATTAAGGTAATTAAACAATTAGAGTAATTAAACAGAGATTATAAAAAGAAAACAAATGGCGAGCAAAACACAACAACATAAAATAAACCAAAAACAGATTCCAATTTCCTCGCAAAATGTCGGCAAGGTGTCGTGAATGTGATGAGTCGTAAAATAACTACAACGTTCAAATCCCTCATCGCTGTCTGGCCAGGTGACCCAGTGGTCAGAAGGTCACGAGTTCAATTCCTGGTCAGGGGTCAACTCGCTCCTTCATTTCCTCATTGTATGATAAAATGTCGACCGCTTTGGCACAAATCGCTACCCTACCCGATACACGGCTACCCGTACCCGGCCGGGTACGGGTAGTCGGGTATCGGGTAGGGTACGGGTATCGGGTACCTGGTTGCGACCTCTGATGTAAACTCCAAATATACAGACATCAGGGTCAGAATTGAACCCACGACCTCCTGTATACCAGGCGAAGCAGTTAACAAATCGCCACCATTGCACCCCGGTGATGGAATTGACCAAACATCCGAGTGCAGGAGTCCCCTGAAAAAGATTCCTGAGACTCAGCGAGATTAATCAAACAACCACCACGAGCGGCACAGCACGGGGGAGGCCTTCATCCAGCAGTGGATTGAAAAAAAATGGTACGAAATAATTTCTACTTTTTTTTAATTACCTCGGATTCAGAGTTTTGCGATTCGTCGTCAACACAATGAACAAACCTATCACGACCACGTGTGCCACCTGTGCCAAGGTCGCCCGTCTGCTTGAGCGCCCGCTGGCACACAGCCGCAGTCGGGCTGATCTTGATTATTGGAACAAGTTCGCTTTGTTCGGGGAGAAAAGCCCGAACTCAAACATCTGTAGACTTGACATCGGCCACCCTTAGCTCCCAGGCATTGCTAGAATTCTTGAGACTCTGTGGCGTGCGGCTCGCACACACTCACACACACAGACACCACTGCCAGGCTACGATGGCTAACGCGCGTTGGGACACGTTGTTTTCATTGCTACTGAACCAATCCCCCTCTGGATCAGCATTCTTCCGAGTCGGATCCCATCCAAGTTAAACTGCTGTTAATCTACAAAAATATACCCTCTCGTCTGTGGCGCGTTTTTTTGGTGTTGTTGTAGTTTTTTTTGTCCTTTTTAGAAATGTGTTTTTTTCTTTCTGTTTGCGCTCTCGTCGTTTTTTGTCACGTGATGAAGAGGACGTCCATCTCGTGCTCTCTCTCCCAGACAGCAGTGCACCCCCCCCCCACCCCGTTTGCCAATGATCAATTAAAGGAGTTATCACAGAGCTACTTCTGAGATCTATATATTTTTATTTTACCAGGTGAGGACCACCGATCTGTGTAGCTCTTTTTTCAGAAGCGACCTGGCCACAATTGATGGCTCAACGAAGTGGCTTATCACGTGGAAATGTATAGCTGAACACAAAATATAATCGACGTATCTCTTCAAGAGAACCTTTTTTGTTTAATCTGTACACTCACGAGGGCTGCACCTTCCCACTCGCCCCGCTGCGGAGAAATTTGTATCACGTGACGGTGAAACCTCTCGATATATTCTAAACTCTCAGAGCTGGAATTTTTCTGCCCAATTATTTTTCGTTGAGTTTCCTTTCTCGTATGGCGGCGGTAGGGGGGAGTTGATGAGCAGGAGTTTTCAAGGTTCACACCGAGGTTGGCGGGTTGAGCCCAGTGGGCGGTTTCAGAAGGAGCTTGGTGAACATCTGAAATGGCTGCCGGCGAAGGATCGAAGCTGCCCCGTGGTCAACACTTTGAGACTGGTGACCACAGTCGAACCCGTGGGCTACTGTTGACCATCAGCTCGCTACGCTTGGGAATTGGTTTCTCTTGGGTTACATGATGCAGGTATAGTGTCAAATATAGTTAAAGAGTTGGCATTATACCGACACGATCTAACCCAACAGAAAATAATTAGGACCATAATACAGCATTGGTCATGAACGCCCAAGTATACTGCTTATGGACCTCCCATAGCTTCCCACGGTTTAACGCTAAACGGTGTATAGTGTGTGCTATAATCATAATAATCATAATTAACATCCTCCTGTCAATCCACTCTTTTGGATAAATAACTCCCCATTCCTTGTCAGTCATGGGAGTTGTTTGGCTCTGCGTCACCTCGCTGGCAGTGTGGTCTGTGGCGTAGGCCAGGATCGGTTCAAGCATCACTCACCACTAATATTAGCCATGTCCACGACTCGAACTCGGGTTCGTCAGGTTCATAAGCGCCAGTGTGCTCCGTGCACATAATATAACGTGCGCGCCTGTACGGCATTCACACGGTTGATCCGTAATGCCTTTTGATAAATGTGCGGTATTTATTAGATTCCCAGGACGTGCAACCGTCACAACTTAATGGCTCTCCCTAACCGGACGAGGCAGCAGAGCATTAATCAAAATTTAAGCCCTGCCCCGGTTTAACCTACACTTGGCTTGATTACTGCCATTTATCATTTGTGACACACAGAATTGGATGGGCCAAACTTATGTTTTTGCTTTTCTCGCGCTGTCATTGAGACGGACAGGATAAGCGAACGTCGCGATACCGCCGAGCTGCTTGGCTGACTCGGTGGGGCAGGAGGTGGCAACGCATGACAATCGAATGCAGTCAGGCATCTTTGTTAGCCTGGGTTTGAACCCCCGTCACTGGGGGCAAAATAACATTTGTTCACGTAAGTTCAAAAATACATTTCAAGCGTCTTCTGTAGGCGAATGTGAAATGTGCGCAGGCCAGAAACGATTGATAGTTATTATATATGTATGTATGTGCAAGAAGGTATATTATCTTGATTTGAGTAAGGTATATTATATCACAAAATACGACAGGCATTCCCAGGATTCTTTGCATATTGTCTCCTCATATTCACGTGGAAGGCATGTTGAGACATGGTGTTGGGGCTTTGTGGTCTAAAACACTTTTTAGCATAAATAATTTTGATAGTCCAAAAATATTTTGAAAGTTAAATAATTTTTGATCAAACAAACCCCATCACCAACATGGTGTGGGGAGGCGTTATACAGAAATGGATTGACAAAGTGCTGCAAATTATTACTATTTTAGTATTATTATTATTTGAACACATATGTCCAGTATATGCATGCACCAGAGTCAGAATGTACACATTTAACGCAGATAATTTAATTTCCACCGTGCGTGGCCTACAGGAATGACTCATATCACGTGATCATTTCTTGGCATCATCGTCATCCAGCTTAATGCAGCCACGTGCTTACATTGTGGTGCGTGATGGGCAAGATGACCTGATCATAACTGCACCCACACATCGCAATGTATCACGGGTTGCATCTCTAACAAATGAGATGTTGACCACTTTCTGCAAAGAATGTTTGTCACGGGGTTGTGGATTCATATTCTCGGTTCTTTCGGTAAAGTCACGCGGAAGGGAAATAATAAAATAATACAAATCAAACAATACAATTCTCACGACGTTTCGATTGCAACACAAGCAATCATCATCAGGTGTGAAAAGCACTTTTTCAAATTTTCTTGCTGTGGTTTTCACACCTGATGATGATTGCTTGTGTCGCAGTCGAAATTCGTGATAATTTTTATTTTATTTCCCTTCTACGTGACTTTACCGAAAGAACCAATAATATGAATCTCTGCAGTCACGAAAGCTTTACATCAAAATTTGGGGTTGTGGATTGTTAAAGTTGTCCAATGTGTCTGGAAAACATCATCATCGTCATTATCATCGTGAAAACGAACTTATATTTTGCACAATTCACAACTCATGCCCCAACTTCGATAATTTTCGTTGAGTCACTTGATGGCATGAATACACAACTAGTGTCATCAGGGGACCTCCAACGTCGCCTTTCCAGCAGGTGAAGCGCCGTCATAATTCCTCACGCACATATTCCTGGGCGACAGTGGAATCTGAATTATTGCACTCATCACTTGGCCCACAGAGCCTCCTGTTACCTGCTTTTTGTGTTTAGTTTGTTGTCTTTCACCTGCACCTCTGATTAGCAGGGTTGGCTACGTATGGTGCGAAAGAAGTTCAACATACATACCTCTGTTGTAATTTTCCACTATTTGATCCAGATTGTGCCATCGGTGTCGTGTCCCGAGGTGAAACACACAACTGGATCTGTTGCAGAGCCCTTCTTGTTAGAGAATGGCCCGCAGAAGTGGCTATCACAGAGCTGCCTCCGAGAACACTTCAAGTGGCCTCTGATTTACACAGCAGGTGGGAGGAAATTCCCACTGGCCCTGCCACATGAGAATAATGTTTTGTCGTATGACAGTCACACTGATAATTTTCATTCCCAGAGTTGGAATTTAGCCAAATTAAGTGCAGAAAATGTTTTAATGCAATGGCTTTTTGGGGGGGGGGGGGGGGGCCAAATACACTGGTCAACAAAAAAAACATTTCTGGCCTGGACTTTTGCAGCTGTTTTAGACTAATTTTAGGGTGTTGATTCCAAATCTGATCTCAGATTTGCTCTATCACATCATTTTTATGCTATCGGCATACCCCATTTTCATTGCTTTACCCGAAATTAACTCTGTCACTTATGATTGAAAGTTGTTGCGAGTCAGTGACTGCTTTAGTGTTAAAATATGGTGCTGTATTTTTAGGATAGTGTGTTTATAATATCATTTTATGTAGATATCCACATTTATTTAATATTTTTCTTCTACAGTTTTTATTGAAAATGCAATATTTGATATCTCAAAAACCTGATGTGATAGACAAAAACTGATGCCAGATTTGGAATCAGCACACCAAAATACCTTATGCCAGAAAAAGTGTGTTGACCAGTGTTATTGCTGTCTGGGCTGAGACCATGAACTCACTCCACTTGAGAACCTGGTTCAATCACTGGCTGCCGCCTCGGCTCGAACCCAGGATCTCAGCGTTGCCAGCTGATCACTCCGAGCCTCTGTCCTCCACGACAGCTGGCCGCACTTAACGTAGTAGGTAAGGAACGAGAGAAGCAAAGAGGCAGCTGTGTCCCCCCCCCCCCCCCCCCGGAACTGAACCCACGACTCAGGACTCGCGTGAATGCAAAGGGTAAGTTTGACAAATGCACGCCGAAGCGAAATAAATAAAGCAATGTTGATGTTATAATCATCCGTGGACCTCGTTTGCACCCCCCCCCCCTACCTCCATCCGCCTCTCCCGCTCCATCACGCCGCGCGGTGCACAGGTGATGTCAACGCAGATTGCCTTCGCGATCAATCACGTGCTGGGCACCACCGTCACGGTGGTGGTGGCCGGTGTATGTTGGGGGACGCCGTACCTCAATGATGTAGTCCTGCCCGTCTTTCCCGTGGACGGCCTTCACCGCGCAGATGTCCAGGCCGCCAAACATCTCGGCGCACGCGTCCACCCACAGCTGGTACCTGCGGAGCGGGAGCAGATGGCGTTTCAGAATTACGAGAAGGGGGACAATGTGGGGGGTGTTCACCCTGTCCATGTGTGTTTGTAGAAGTACCTTTTCTTATTTTTACCTGTTTTTTTGAGCCAGCAATCATGTCGCTTGTGTGTGTATGTACAGGTGCGCTTCTGCGGCCGTCTGGAATGGTCTGTTTTCAGATATTAGGAAGCCACTGGAGGGATGCACTTTTAAATATTGCTTGAAAACTCATTTCTGTAGAAATTATTTGTGTGTTTAGTTTGTTGTCCTGTCCCCGCACCTCTGATTAGCACGGTTGGCTACGTATGGTGCGAAAGAAGTTCAACATAAACACTGTACATGTGTCACACGAGAAGCGGTAGCACAGTGATTGGCGCACTGCAACGAACCCGGCCAACATTGGTGACGAATATCTGAACCGTTCTTCGGCCTCCCCTAGGTCGACTCAGCCTTAAAACAAGTACCTGGTGTGATGTGTAAACTTCAGCACTAGGCAGACAAAGGCGGTCAGGCCCTGGTATTCGCCACTCATCCCGTTGTGTGCCATGCTGACCTCATTAGGTACTCGCTAACAGCACCTGCTCCAACAGCCTGTTCGGGGCTATCCGGGAGATCTTTGTCTTTCGGCGTCCCACATCTAAAGACGGAGGCTCGTGGGAACTGGTGGCACAATGGTTCATTCGCGCACTGCGCTGTGATTCTTGCCACCTCAGTTCGATTCCCAGCTGCGACTAACCCCCCCGTGGTGAATAAATGAACTGGTCCTGGCCTGCTCAAGGTTGACATAGCCTTAAATATGGGCACCTTACGTGATGTGTAAATATTGGTAATGGGGAGACAACTGCTGGCCACACCACCGCCACGTGTGTCGTTACCGGCCGTCACAGGTGCTCGCTAACGGCACTGTCGGAGGATAAGGGGCAGAACTCTATCCAGGCTTTCAGCTTCTCGAGATGTGACGAGACTGGTCGCATTGCCGGGCTATTCTGTCATTGCGCTTACGTAGCCAACCGTGCTGATCGGAGGTGCTGGCCGTCGGCTTATGCCGCAACATGAAATTATAATAATAATAAACACAAATCATGAGCAGACGGAGAGGAGCGTGAACCGTGCCTATGCTTGGATTCGTTTTCTGCCCAAAGAGTTTCGGCGGCTGAATGGGCCCGGCACGCCCCTTGTGTGATATCGACTCGTCTGGTGGAAACTCGCAATGCGAATTTGTTCTGGGCTCTTCAGGCACGAATTGTTGGTTTCGCGTCACGAGTCAACGGTGTGGATCTCATCGCAAACAACGGTGGGGGGCGGGGGGGGGGAAGAAAAATAAAATTATCCTGTGGAGAATTAAAGCTTCTGCATGCATCCAGCCTGTTTTAACACACATCGGGGGGGGGGTGGGGGTGAAAACAAACTTCTTTTTTTATACGAGTTCCCAAACCTACGACTCTGTGTGACCAACTTTGCACATGCGTCAACAGCTATTGTTTAACGGGGAGAAATGTATAATACGCAAACATGTCTATATTCACACACACACAGATAAAACATTAATATTTCAGAACCTCTACACATCTCCCACCAATCTAAAATGCACTCGTTGCATCATTTAGCCCCTCTGCTCTGCAACGTACAGCCATTGATTTGGCAATATTCAATGTCACGTTAGGAAAAGAGTAAGCGGGTCGCTATATTTGGTAACCTTCGAACCCCCGCTTGGCTGTAAAATGATTCAGGAATTGTCTTGATTGCTGGCACGGGCGCAGAGGCACGAAATGCTGTTCCCCAATTTCACATCTTCAATGAAAGCTGCAGATAAATCAACTACCAAACTGTGCAAGTAAGAGTTCAAACGTAAAGTACTTTAATTTGCCAGGTGATTGATCGTTTTAGTCCGAATACAGCTTCCCCCCAAATCAAAATGTAAGGGGCCCCTCATGACTACAAGAGCTCCTGCATTGTGAAGATGAACTGTCGGTAGTTTATTTCGCAAAATGAAACACTAAATCTTTTTCTTCTTTATAAAGGCCACTGGATCTGCAGGGATAGTATTAGTGTGATTTACACATGTTCAAATCATTCTAAGTGTTCTTTATAATGATGCCATTTCTTCCCTTGTTTATTCATTTTAGATTTTGCTTGGTAGTAGGGTTTTCACTTGCTTGGTTTGTACGTGTGTGTGTTGGCCTTCTTTCGTGCCATACGTAGCCAACTGCTTATATGGGATTTGGTCCTTATATTATAATTTGTGTACGTCGTTGTGGGATACATTTGGCACGACTGACGCTATGCAAAACGAAAGTATTCTTATTATATATATTTTACTGAACTCCACTGTAATGCCAGATGTATGTTTTTTTGCGGGTCGTGCCGGCGTGTTGTTCGGCACGGTGTCCGACGTTTCGCGCCACGTGCTGGGAGACTTCTTCAGCTCCTTTATCAAAGGTCTCCAAGGCCGTGGAGCAAGACGGGAAGCATGGCCCCGAAACGCAGCGCGCGTTGCTAAAGCCCCGAAACGCAGCGCAGATTGGCACGCAGCGGGTACCAACTCTATTAAACTTCAACGCACGGCTTGGCGCGCGCGGGGCACTTTTTCGCCTCGCTAAGAGGGCGAAGACAGAATGCCGTAATGTGTCAAGGGTTAAATGTAGCGCACGATCACTGGGGCAGAGCGTCACGTCTCCCTTACACAGTGGGGCTTCTGTTGAGCAGATGGGAGCACATCGCATCACGCCACCATTCTTAGAAGAAGAAGAAGAAGAAATACTGCCCAGAACTCTTGTGCACTCCTAACATTTTTCTTCTGAATCTCGGCAAACGTCTCGTGCACAATCGTAACAGAGGACGTTTGAAAGATTACGGTGATTTGAGGGGGAGCCAAAAAAAGCCGGAAAGTCGATGGAGTTTTTTTCTTCTTCTTCTCTCTTTTGCTTTTCTCCCTTCGCTTCGTTCAGCGGGAGCCACACAAAGCCCGGCCCTGTCTACATCCGCGAGTGCGGTGACAAACAAAGTGACTCGTGGGGACGTGGGGAATGATGATCCACTCTGCGAGACGTTTTTGCTCTCTGACGTCTCTCGAGCTGCCCGCTGGCTTCTCGACAACATTTTTTTCGTGAACGATAAAACCGTTCCACGGTGTTTCTCTTTTGCGCCTGGAAGCAACGCAAAACCACACCGTCCCATGTGTGTACGTACGTTGAACTTTTTTCGCTCCGTACGTCGACAACCGTGCTAATCGGAGGTGCGGGGAAAGAACAACAAACTAAAATACACGCAAAAATTACATCGGTGATGCCACAGGAGGGGTGGGAAAGGGATATTGCTACCCCCGTCGTTTGGCAAACTAGTTGGGGAAAACGATCGACTTTAGCCTCCCTACTAAGTTCTAAGTCTTCACAGTAAAATGTGCGTGTGTATTATGAATGCGAACTTTGAAATAATACCGAGGCAGCTCCAAAACGAGGCAACGTATCAAGCAACATTTCGGGAATAATGCTTCAAGTAAATACGAGGGGTTATTTTCACGTTATTCGTTACCCGTATACTATCTTGATTTGAAGCTGTATACTATCCTATTCTTGGCAATACGTTCACAAGCTAAATGCCAATGTTGAGGTCTGCCATCTATAGTGATGTATGGTTTTTGAAATATGGCTTTTTTATGGAATAAGTCAGTGGTTTGACGGGTACATGAAGCTGAATATACCACGGCCATCTGTTCAACAGTCTAACACAGCAGAATGTTACGAGCATTTCTGCCTTACCATGAAAGGTGGACAAATCATTTATATCTGAATCACAGTCTTAATTGGTTGACGTACTACCACATTAAACTGCCACATCCTGATTATACCGACCATTACGCACATCTTTCAAGCGTCTTAAACGGTTGCATCCAAATGCGCGCTTCTGCCCATCTTTCGTCCCGTAAACGGCCTTTCCACGAGTAATAAAAGTGTAAAAACGCCCAGTGGAACGACGTTGCGGCCAAGGGGATGGCCTAAAACGTGTAAACGTGAAGCAAAGATTCAAACCCCCGTCGCTCGCAGGTTTCCTCAGCTTCTATCCCCTTTGGCACCTTCACGTGGACACGCTGCCTTGTAGCTGCTTGCTATCTATCTCGACTTTCCCCTCATTCCTCCTCATGGCCCCCACGCCCAGCACCGCTCTCCCCCCTCCACGCTCCCAACCATCCCAGAGTCCGTTAGCGACCTCCACGCTTCCCTCCGTCAGTTCGTGCGGATCAAAGTTGCTCGGCCCTCGCCGTCAAGAGCAGAATGCTCGCCGCGTCTGCGATGGGAGCGCAGGGGGGGGAACCTTTTCTCACCTTGAAGGCGGCAAATAATGTCTTGCTGAGTTAAGGGGCAGGCGACGGTCGCGTTAACTCCCCACATTTTATTTTTTGCTCGTTGACAAATTCACGAGCTGCAAAATTAAAATGGCACGGTGACGTCAAAGCGTGCCCACTCCGCGTGTCGCCCCCCCCCGCCGCCCCCCGCGAGCGTTAAAAATTACGGCGGCTTTGAGGACGCTTCGGCGAAGGAGCGAAATGACAAACAGCGGGAGGAGCGGGGAGTTTGGTGGCGGGGCGGCTACTCAGGGCACAGCCACCGTGGCTGCGTGGGGCATTAAACAGAATGAGCTAAGGTGGAGGGGCTCAAAAGCAGACGAAGAAACCCGTGATTCGTGAAAACATTAAGTATCAGATTAAGTTCAAAGTATAATAAATATAACAAGCCAATTACCTTCAGAAGCCAATTTATCTCTTTCTGCGCTCTCTCGTCTGCATCTCTCATCTCTCATCTCATTTCCAATATGTTTTGTAGATGTCTTAAATCTCACTTACATTTATGACATTAAGATCGACCCGTTGCTGATCACCACCACCACCCTCCCCCCACCCACCTTTCCCCCCTTCCCCACACAAAAAACAGAGGACTGCATCAGTAAGCGCACATCTATATCTCTTCTGTCATCTCACCAGGAGTTTGTAAATTGAAAGTGGGACCCCCAAATATATATTATGCTTCGAGCCCCCCATTGGACCGGCACCACCACTGCATCGCCACACGGGGAAAAGACGGGACATGGCAATGAATACTGATCCGCGCTCCAGAGTGGTGGGAATGCCAGCGATGTCCCCCGTATATACGCCAGAGTTTTTTTTTTTACGGCAGCGGTGTCGCGAGATTTATTCGTATTGATTTTCCTAATGCCTTGCTGGGGGAATGCCGTAGCGCGGTGGAGAGCCGGAGAGCCCGGGAGGATTTGTGTTGCCTCCGGTGGCAGAGGAATTCAGCAGAGAGAGAGAGAGGTCATTGATTATTCGGAAATCCCTCACCAAAAAAAAAAGGTTAAATACCCAATCACTTGAGTGAGAAATAATGAGAGCACAGTTGGCTATGTACGGTGCGAAAGAATATCATTATAGATACGTTAAGGTGCAGCCTTGAAATGACTTCCTCATGGCACTGCTGCTGGAAGGACCTCTGCTAGAGAGAGAGAGCTCTCGAGAGGACATCCATAGGGCTATTTTGGCCTACTCTTCCATGCTGGCCAAAAAACATCTTGGAAGAGGCGGGTGTACCCCACCACATGCCACCTGCCGATCGACTCACTCTGGTGAACCTATTCAGACTGCTGGGTGGACAGAGGAGACGGGGGAATTTGAGAAAAACGCTCACCGTTGTTTCACCTGCCAGGCCACAAATGATAGCGTAACAAAGTGGCTTATCACGTGGCAATGCATATCAGCCAAATACTCTAAACGCGTGTTTCTAAATGTGGAGGGAAAAATCAGAGGACCCGGAGAAATATCAATGCGACCACGGGGGAGAACGTGCAACAAAAAAATGTCCACGTGATAAAGCCACTCTGTTGGGCTATAATTCGTGACCGGGTTAGCTTCTGAGAAAGAGCTACAGTAAGCAGCTCAGCAGGGCCTTACCTGGTCAAATAATTAAAGATTAATGTGCGAGTCCGGTGTGGTTACACCACGAAAGCATCCCCCACACTTGCGTCTACACCCACAAACGACGTGCTAATAATGGCTCACACACCTGGCGGACCTGCCAGAGGACTGAGATTGAGTGTGTGGACATTGCTGGCTGGGGATTCTGTAATTAGGGGCACGCGCGTGCACCGGCAACAGTGGCCGGCCGGCTCCGTGCGATTGATATCGCGGTAACGACCCGGCAAAAAAAAAATACCCGTGCATCGCTAACGAGCCGACCTCCGTGTTTTTTTTGTTGTTGTTGCAATCTCAACGCGTGCGCGCGCTTCGAGGTATCGATGTGGGGGGCAGCGACGCTGTCTTCGCTTGACACAGGGGAAAGCCCTCACATTCCCCTAATGCTACAGCAAACAAGACAAATGATCCCCCCGTGCAGCCTTCGCAGACTGTAGGGGCAAGCGCTGTTAGCGAGCACCTATTGAGTGCCGGCACGCCGCACGAGGGGGCGGGTGGCCAACACCGCGCCCGGCCGCCTTTGTCTCCCCAGTGGCGATGTTGACACACCGCACCAGGTGCTCATTTGAGGCTGAGTCGACCTAGGGGAGGCCCAGGACCGGCTGAGATAATCGTCACCGGTGTTGGCCATGAGCGGGAATTGAACTCGGGTCGCCAACACATGCACGTGCACGTTTCGGCAGCGCGGTCCACGCGCCAGAAACACGTTCCAATGAGCGCAATGGCATTATCGTCGTTTTTCAAGCGCCAAGCGACGTACAAAAATGTGTAACGCGCGTCATTTCACAATTATGTTAAGGATTTGCAGGAAAAGGGAAGTGGAAGTGGAATATTAAAAAGTGTGCGGTGTTTCTATTGTAACTGTATATCATCATTTTTTTCCATTTTTATGGAATGTTAATAATTACGTGGACTGTGAACAAAACTAAAGCGGGCCTTGGGCAGGCCGCGTCGCTCGACGGGAGCGGCGGTGTGAGCACGTCCGCCGACGGAGATGGAGTGATGGAATCGGCTCGTGTGCAGGAGCTGTACGGATTGTTGCATCGCGAAACCGCAAGATATGCCGACGGCTTGGCAAGGCCTTCGTCCAGCGGTGGATACACAGTGGTATTTTTATTGTACAGAGAAGCGAGAGAAACGTAATCCACTTATGAATAAATACGCATCCTATCTCTCAGAATGCCCTGCAGCTTTCTAGAGATGCGATTGCACGCAGATGTTAACACATCCAGATTGTAATGCTCTGCTCAGATATCTATTTGCATGTAAATGTGTGTCTCGGTTTGTCCAATTAAACGTTTAAGTGCCAGCGTACGGGCCACCTGTCGCCAAGCGAATGAACATGGAAATGAGGAACTCCTGTTGTTGGTAGTGGTGCAGAGTGAAAAACGCACACTCCTCAATAACAACAGCCTTACAGTAGCGGCACATCTAGAGCAGGTTACTGATGACAGGAAATGGCTCAATCGGAGCAGCAAAGATAGAGAAGCAGTGATTTGTAAGGCAGCGTTTGCTAACGACGGATGCGTTGGGGTGTCTTTTTTGCTACGCGATTCCCATCTGCAGTTACGTTCGAGAATACAGCAGCCAGACCAAAGGACATTTCTGAAAATTTGGGCAACCTCACCGTCAACTTCTCAAAATGCTACCGGGAGGTGTAATTTTCAAGATAATTATCCACGTGGCTTTAGAAGCTATGGGCTGGCTCATTTGCGACACAGGTTAATGGTTTTGACAAATACTGTCGCATACTCTTTGGTTTTTCCGGTAAAGTCACGTAGGTAATATTGCTGTGACGGTTCCACCTGAAGACGGAAGCTTGTGTTAATTTTTTACCTACGTGACTTTACCGAAAAAAACGAAGAGTATGAATCCTTGCAGTCACGAAAACTTCAAATCTAGAAATACTGTCGCGTGAAACTGAATGCGCCTATCTCCGCCATCCCCCAATGCGGATAAGAAAATAAATTAGGTTTAAGTGAGTAGGTAATACATCGCCGTTTTCTATCGGCATTTACTCCCTTGTCAATAAAACGTGTCAAAATACAAAAAAAGTGGAATTACAGTCCTAAGTGGGTGACATAACATGCCGAGGCAAAAAATAGCAACGTCACGATTTAGCACGGCTGGCTACGTACGGTGCGAAGGAAGTTCGACACGCTGTGTTGCTGAGGACCTCCCCATGCCGTACAGGCCGCAGGGGATAGTTGACCACACTTCACGACGCTGGTCGACGTGGATTGGTGAAGATGGGGATGCGTAGATGATGTTGGCGCATAGAAGTACAGTAAAACAACAGATTTTTCTGCACTGCACTCAGCTGACAACGTAGTGCCGTAGCAGCCTATAACACCTTTTGTTAATACAGGCTGGTCAACCATCCACGCACTTTAAGAATCGGTGTTTTTTTTACCCTTTTTTTAGTTTTCTTCACGATTCCGTTCTGATGACGTACACGTTCCTATAGCCTTGCTGAATTCATGAACTGCGTGCTAGTTTCTTTGTCTGCTGTACTATCATTTAATGCTCGCGGCTAGTGGCGTCTTTGCATCACGCATCTTGAGGGTCTGTGTTTTGCATCTGCGACAACATAACAAGTAAAGACTTAAGTAAAAAAAAAACTCCGAAGGTGCCGCACGCACACAGACGGCGCCGTGTTTTTTGTTCAATCTCCTGTGGCCGTTTTTCGTTTTTTCTGCTTTGCGAGCGCCAATTCGGCCACCCTCACTCGCCGTTTTGTGGCATCGGTCGCGAAATAATAAGCGGACGAGATTACTCCCCGTGAGTGAGCTCATCGTGCCGCGCGTCCCCCCGCCAGCGAGCGTTTGCAAAGTTCACTCACTTCTCCGTCATGGCGATTTGTTCCAGCATTGCAGAGCCCGTGTTGGCCTTCCAGTTTCCCGAGATGGAGGTCCTCCTGGGTAAAAAGACACGGGGTCAGCTGTTTTCACTCACTCAAGTCTCAGTTCGTGAGTTCGTTAACACGGTGACGCGCGTTCTAAACGCACCGCCGGTAACTTGTCCTGTGACGTTGACGTAGATCGTTGCTTATGATCCTTGGGATTCTGTAAGTGAACCCCCCCCCCAAACCGGTTATCCCCCCACCCCATCGAAGATTCGGACAGCCAAACTAAAGCAAAGTACTACTGCACAGACATTCACATACACAGCACGAGGGACGGCAGTGCAGTATGGTGCAACATTGCAAAACAATTACTTTGGAAGAGAAGTTCGTCGTCAATAATGATCAATCCATTGATGAATGAATGGGCCTTTCAAAGCCACCTCCATCTCCTCACAGCACTGTATGTATGTTGAACTTCTTTCTCACCGTACGTAGCCAACCGTGCGAATCGGAGGTGCGGGGGGGGAAGGACAACAAACTCAACACAAAAAGCAGTTCTAAAAAATTGAGTTTTCAATTCTTGATTTAAAAGTGCACACATACATACAAAGAGGTTTTGCTTGTTTAAAATCAGATGTAATAAGTCACATTTATGTTACCAGCATTTCACTGCAGCATTGCTATTGTTGACACTACCCCAATTACACACCGTATCAGGTATATATAGTATTGCAATTTGGTATATTTTTGTTTGAAACAACAGCTAAACCTCTTTTAACACTTATTACATACAGCAAACAGCACATGTTGAGTTTATATGCAAATTCTTCATAAATATTTCCCCGCACATTAAAAAGCACCACAGGGCATATCTACGGGAGCATTGTTGGTAAAGGCGCAGCGCTCTGATTTGCTCGCTCGCACCACTGCTGGTGGAAGGACCGCCACTAGATGGAGCTCTTGAGACCCCCCTCTAGAAGGTGTTTGGTCTAATCTTCCACGCAAGCCAGGTGTCGTGGAAGACGTGGAAGTTACCCACGCGTTTCTGCACCGCACATGATCTACCGATCAATTATAATCTGTGGTCGAACCCATTTACATTTCTGGGTGGACAGAGGCAGCGGGGGAGGGGCGCTGGTTAAGGAACTCACGCCGTTGTTTCAACCGCTGTGTCGAGCGATGGATTCAAAACGGCGGCGACCTCTGGCTTTCAAGGCCAGTGTGCGGACCATTGTACCGTGACCTCTGGGTTTCAAGGCCAGTGTGTGAGCCATTGCACCGCGACCCCTTGGTTTCAAGGCAAGTGTGCGGACCATTGTACCATGCCCTCCGGATTTCAAGGCCATTGTGTGAACCATTGCACCACGGCAGCATCCCACATAGCAATACGTACCAAAAAAAATGCTCTAGCTTACTGTAAAGTGCATTTTTTCCCCTTCCAATATGTGGAATGGCTTGCCAGCAATCCGACAAAAATGTTTGCAATGTGTAGGTCTTGGGTGGGCGGAATGCGCGTGGAAGAATGCGCTTTTCTTTTATTGCTGCGGTGAAGCGTGGCCCAGTGGCACTGCTGCCCTGTTGTGCTGAAGCTGGTTTTCCCGTCGTTTTATTTCAGAGTGTAAATTAAAATGTGTCCGCGTGCATGCGCGATGACTAATGCACGTTTGGCCTTGTAGAAATGAAGTAAAAAAAATTGGCACGAACAAAAGGTGTTGTCGTGAAGAAAAATGTATCAATGTCTTTTGTTGTGTGGCAAAATCACATTTAACCACATCACTGTGAAGTTCACGAACATTTTCCCACGATGACATACAGATTGAAACCACAGTTTAAATTGTATATTTAGGGCAATTATATTGAAGGCGTACTGGGATCAAAAATGAAACAATGAGGCAAATTAAAGCAGGCTGAAGTGCTTTTGAAAAACTGAACGTAATAATGCCAATGTGTGTATGTAAGTTGAACTTCTTTCGCACCGTACATAGCCAACCGTGCCAATCGGGAGGTGCCCAATGAAGATGGTTGCTAATCAGCGTTATAACGCCCGCGGTGATGTTTCGATCAGAAACATGGAGACAGACAAAGTTGAACGAATGTCTGTCTCGGAGAGGTGCACGCTGGGAATTTCACTCGGACCTGGTCCAGTGAACAAATGCCAGCGAGAAAGACCACATTGACTGCTACAAAAGGTTAAGCGGGCTTGGGCCAGGCGACGTCACGAGATGGATGAGGCAGCATCGATGGGCGAAACGGGTGATGGAATGGCGGCCAAAAGGAGAGAATGCGTCCCGAGTGGACGACCGCCATGGAGAAGGAGGGATGACATTGAGGGAGGTGAAAGGGATGACATAGAGCAGTGGTTCTTAACCTTTACTGCAGCCTTGCACCCCTTTGGTAGTTCTCAATCATCAAAACATACACATGTACAATACTCATAAATACATAGGGTTTGATGAAACAAAGTACATGTATATTATTGGTTCTTTCGGTAAAGTCACGTAGAAGGGAAATAATAAAATAATAAAAATATAAAACAATAACAATTCTCACGACGTTTCGACTGCAACACAAGCAATCATCATCAGGTGTGAAATCCACAGCAAGAAAATTTGAAAAAAAAATACATGTAGTTGCACTTATGTGACAGTGCTTAATTTGCGTTTCGATTATTTACCTTCTGAAAAAAACATATGACCATATCTCTCACCCCCAGGGGGTGCGTGAACCCACAGGTTAAGAAGAAACTGACACAGAGGGATAGAGGGATGACATTAACTCGTGCGCAGGACTGAGATGGATTGTGGCATCCTCAGCACTGCTAAGGAGGCCTGACGGCATGGGTAGGCCTTCATCCAGCAGCGGATAGCCAATGTCCCATGATGGTGATATGGATGACAACTCAGTTATGATTACCAACAAAATACATGTATCTGCTGTGTTTATCTATCTCTGTATTTTTTTTACCATTGGTTATTCTTCCGTTACTCCAAACACTATCGTTTATATACAGGGTGTTTAAAAATACTGGACCCAATTTCAAAGCAGTATATTTCACGATAGCAACATGTTACAATTACACAAAAAGTTACAAACGGTTTAATGATTTATCAAGTTTTACACACCATTTTATAAATGCTTTATATGACCTCCACCTGCTGTACAGACAACATCGAGACGATAGTTAAATTCGTCCCAAACGCCTCTCAAAGTGTCTTCTTCCACTGAAGTCACCGCTGCCATGATTCTGTTTTTGAGGTCATCCAGATTATTCGCTAATGGTGGCACAAAAACACGGTCTTTAACGTATCCCCACAATAAAAAGTCGCAGGGTGTGATGATGTCTGGCGATCTTGAGGGCCAAGAGTGTAGCGCCAAGTCTTAGGGTCCCGTGCGACCGATCCAACGTTGAGGCAGCGCGTCTTGCGAATGACTGAGGCTATGGGCTGTTTGTGCGCTGGGAGAGGCATCTCGCGGTCATCATTTGAAACTCTATGCCCCGCCCTCTCTATGCCCCGCCCTCTCTATGTCCCCCCCTCTCTATGCCCCGCCCTTTCAAGTGGTAAGAGTTTCATTCATGGGCGGTTCGTGGTTGCAGAGATATAGCGATTTCAAATCGGGTCCTTTTTAAAACACCCTGTATATTTGCATTTCGAGCCCGTGTTTGTAAGTATTGTTAGTGGTGCAGTATTTTAAACTTTTCCTCTACAGCACTGCCATACCAGTCACTGTCTGTCATTTTATCCATCACTCATGCACATGTTGGGGAGGGGGGAATGTCTTCGGATACAATAATTAATTAGCTGTACGTGAAGACAAAACAATAACGATGATGATAAATGATCAAACCAACCCCCGGCATCTCCGATTAGCACGGTTGGCTACGTGCGGTGCGAAAGAAGTTCAACATGCATACATACTGCCCATAGACTAACACTACCCATAGACTCAAAACTGCCCATAGACTCAACACTGCACATTAACTCAACACTGCACCTCCAATTAGCACGGTTGGCTACATACGGTACAAAAGAAGTTCAACATACATGCATATTGCCCATAGACTAACACTACCCATAGACTAACACTACCCATAGACTCAACACTGCTCATAGACTAACACTACCCGTAGACTCAACACTGCCCATAGACTCAACACTGCACCTCCAATTAGCACGGTTGACTACGAACGGTGCAAAAGAAGTTCAACATACATGCATACTTATGTTGCAAGATTAAATGGCGTGATCTAAACACCATTGAAGCCGCTATCGTTCGAAGCACAAATAATGAAGCGCTTATGAAGGAACGGCTGCTTGGCATGCACGTAAAGACCACCAAGCCATTGGCAGTAGCGACACGCCGTAAAAGCTCCCGTAAAATAAAAGCCTCTCTTTAAAAAAAAAAAATCCGAGTTTAAGCTCCGGCCAGCACTCCTGCTTTTCTGAAACCCGTCGATAATTTGCACTTGAAGTTTTATTCCACCCGTCCCCAAGACGCCCTTGTTATTGTCCGGTCTACCATGGGTTTCTAATTTCCCAGAGAAATTGGGTAGATAATTTTAAACCACTGCAATGGTAAAGCAACGCTTCATTTCATTATATATGTTTGAAAGCACCCCCTGTTGAAGTGTGCCCGCGCTGCTTGAAGTGCCCAGCTTGGCATCTCAGGATTATGCAAATGCAGCAATGAAGCTCAACGGGCCACCGTGTCCTGTGTGTTTCACCAACAAGTGTTAATTGCCTGTTCCAAATCATGGATACCATCACATCGTGATCATTCTCATTATTGCTATCATCATCATCTGCATCATCATCGTCGTCATCACAACAACAATGACTATCTTTAGGCAGTTTTGCTTAAGTGGGTTTATTAGAGCTTATTGGTCTGTCGCCAATGAACGCCACTTGGGGGCCTCCTTATTCACGAGCAACAAGCAAACTATGGCCCATCAGCGAGTGCCAAGGGTTTCATCGCCCCTTTAGCCACCTCCTTTGGACGTCCCCGCACCTCAAAACGTCCAAAGTGTGGCTGCAACCGCCGCTCACACCAGGAACAACAACAACAACAACATGGTTCTGCAAGAATCTCTCTCCCCGCGTGGCTCGAGGCCAGCCTGGTGGCGGAGCTGAGGCGTGTTGCCTCGAACACATGCTGGCTTTTGCACATGACTCAGCTCGTGCGAAAGAGAAAAAAAAGTCCACAGCTAGGCCGAGTGCAGCTGTGCCCCGCTCCGCGGGCGGATGGCAAAAACAAACAAACAAACAACAAGTTGCCGAAAATGATTGCCGCTGTAGCCCAGGGAGTGGCAGCTTCTCTGCAAGGTGACCTTATGCATTAAGAAAGGGGGAGCCTGTGGTGTGTTCTTAGACTGTTATGTTCCGTTTAGGACACCGAGTCGTGCCAAGCGAGCTCAAGGATAATGACTTGCATTTATAGGGCACTCGCTTGAATACTTCAGCAACTCAAAGCACCTTGCATCAAATGTCATCTCAGAAATTATGATTCCCCGCTGCAGTCTGGCCAAGGGGAACCCCCAGCGGAAGCTGCCCCCATGCGGCACAAAGGTGTTTGCGGTACCTGCCTGCAATTGGGTTTAGTCCATGAGTAACAAAGGTGGCGCAACCTCTCTCTCTCTGCAGATTGATATAAATTCTCAGGCGCACCACACGTGCACTCAAGAATATAACGTAAACATGCACATTACAAAAAAGTCCCAAAATGCTTAGATGTGTTCTGATCAACCGGCCATTTAATCAGATCAGGATCTCAGTTCGATCACAGTTCGTGTCGGCAGGTTCCCCGAAACCAACTCCAGTGCCACAGCGTGATTTACATGGGGTCTGCTGCAAGGAATTAAAATGGGATGGCCTCCTGTCCAATTCCTCCCCCGCACCCCCTTATTTTGTAGGCCAAAGCCTGGGCCTCATTAGGCTACCGTGGGTATCAGTGCAATTTTCACTACCTGCACACTCAAAAGCTACACCGCTCGCCAAATTGCCCAGTGGCAGGAGACTCACATGTAGGCCTTGTAGTTGGCGCCTATCTTCTGGACGCGGATGTCATACTTGGAGTCGATGAAAGGCTCGCAGGTGGCGTAGGTCTGGGCCATGGCGACCACGCCGGCCATGTCCTGGAAGTCGTAATGGTTCTCCACCTTCACCTGGAGGCACGTACAAAGAATTAAACGCCCGAGGTGGCAAACGAAGTGAATCTGACATTTCAAGAAGTAGAGAGGCATTTTAATAAGTCTGCAACTTAGGTCAAGTGGAATTTTCTGGGGGGGTAAACACGCATTTGATCCGAGTGGAAATATCTTCGTCTCCCGACACCGCGACACTTGCGTCACCTGCTGCGTGCTTAATGTTCTATCACTCTGTGCGTGTCAATAGAGATCTACACCGTTATTTTTGTGTTCATCACAAGTATACATTCTATATACAGGGTGCTTAGAAATGTTTTTAACACTTCTGAGAATTTGCAACAATACCACAAGACATGTGCCTCCGGGCTCTGGAGACCACCTGGAGAAGATTCCAGCCATGTGTTGACAACGATGGCGGACAAAGTGGAGACTTTTTGAAGCTATTAGCACACATTTGTTATCATGTTACAGTGTATTTTCCGGTTTTTTTCATTAAAAACGATAGTCCCATAATAAGAATTCACATTTTGTTGAAACACCCTCTATATTTATACCAAAGACAAAGGGAAAACGTTCACTTTGGAGGCATTTTATGCAGACAGCTACCGAGCTCAAGTCCTGGCCATACGCAGGGCCAGCGGAATGTTTCGTTAACCAATTTGTGGACCTCTCTTAGGTTCAGAGTCGAGAATTGTCATGGCACTCTACATGGCGTACGCATTAATAACCATGACAATTTACGGGCCCTTTATATCGCAAAGGCCCTCCCCATGTGCTGTTGGTCACGAGGGTTGTTTGACTATACTTTCCCACACTCGTCAGTGCATATTGGTGAACGGGGGGGGGGGGTGACAAGTTACGGGCTAGTACAGACATCGTTAATCACTCACGTTTTGCCATCGTTGGGGAATCGAAAGGTACACGGCGCACTGCGCTAACCACTGCCACATCCCCGTATGTTTTTCATTGTGTTTCCGTTGCTGTGCTCTGTCTGCGATGGTGGTGAAGAATACCACGTGGTACATCAGCTAAGATGGACAAGCCCCTAAGGGATAACGTTATCGTGGGCACAATATTGACACACTCTTCCGCCTTCCATAGATTTGCCCACATAAAAGCCGGTGACCGCATTGGCTGCCGTGTGTCAAGACTGACTGACTGTTAGAAGAAAGCCAAACGGGGAGTACAAGAGAGAGAGGGAGGGAGAATTGGGTAGCGTAGTGGCTGAGTGAGTCCAGAGGGCGAGCGAGAGGAGGCAAACCTAAAAAGATCTGCCCCGCAGAACATCTTGAATGTGTGTTACATAACCCCCCCTGGCTCCTGCGTTCTTGCAATCAAAGTCCAAGGTTTGTCTTGGTCACTCAGTTATGAATCCGTGGCACTCTTCAATGAATGGCCCGCTCTGTTCTCCGACTGGGATCTTTTATCTTCAAAGTCACGGATGTGAAGGTCCAACGTGATATATATATTTTTCATATCGTCAACATCCCTCCGGGGATGTGGAATGTACAAGTGCCACATTGTGGGGAAGTCAACAGTGGTTTTCCCATGGATATACTCGCCCCCGTCATAGGAACGTGGACTTTCAACTTCTGGCTCAGGGGCTGTAAATTGGAAATAAGGATTCCCCGCAATGCTCATTTGAGCAGCAAATCACTACGACCGTCGGCTCGGCTTGTCGAGTCGATCGTCGCTTTTTCTGCGTCGTGGCAATAAAACATGCGATGGCAGTTATGGCCTCCTCGTGACTGCATCCCAAAGGAGTTCTTTTTTTTTAATGGGAATGTCTTTGCGATGACCTAAGTCACCCTTAATGTGCCGGAGCTTGTCAGATCTCAGAAGCTAGGCAGCATTAAAGCCTGTTCATTACTTGGACGGCTGATCATCAGTGCACACCAGGTCTCCGTCGTGCCTTCTGTCCAACCTGTGCGATCTTTCCCCAATATCCTGCACTTGGCCAACGCTTCGGGCGTTGGCATTGCCACAGCTCGAGGAGTGCACTGTGCTGCTACACACCAGGTGTTGTAGGCATACTATGGGTGTGAGGGCTTTCAGGTGTTGTGGAGAGGGCAGTTGCGGCAATGGATAGCAGCCCACTGATAAATTTGTGTCCGCTCACTGGACTGAGTCTGTTTTTTTATTGAATCCATCTGTGCAAGAGTTTCACTGTGAATCCCATCGAATACATCGGGGTTTCCCCCCCTCGGCATTCCAGTTAATTCACACATATCTGGCTAACGAATTGACATTCGTACCACAGATAAACAGGTAACAGAATATGGATAGCAGAGAAACTCACGGAGTTTTCAGACCAATGACCGAACGATGTTGACTCATTAAATAAAACGCAATCCATCTTAATGCTCACTGATATTAGAAAGGTAGCTCCTGCACTTGATCTTGCACTACATCATTATTCTGCTCCCCTGCTTTGGCTGAGTAAGTTCATATCCACAATTATAATTATCACTCCACCCTCTGAGGTCTGTAAATTAGTAACTTTTTTCTTTCAACGAGAACCAGATATAGAGCATAAACCGGGGCACCACGCGGGCGAGATGTTAACTACCTCGCAGGTATACAGGAGGTCGTGGGTTTGATCCCGACCCTGATGCGTGCTGCTGTTTGCGTGTTCTCCCCGGATTTTTCTCTGAGTCCTCCGCTTTTTTCCTCCACATTTAGAAACAACACGCGTTTAGAGTATTTGGCTGCTAGAAATGTCCACCTGATAAGCCACTTTGTTCAGCTATCATTTGTGGCCAGGTCGCTTCTGGAAGAGAGCTACATAGCTCAGTGGGCCTTTCCTGGTAAAATAAAAAAAAATACTATGAGACATCTCCTTTACCAGTGGCAAAATATAGTAATAGGTTTTTACCCTTTCAACTGGTACAAAAACTGATACCTTTATACAAGGGATCATGTTGTGTGGACCAATCAACTTCAAGGACAGTGCATATCATTATCATTATCAGAGTTGTTTCTTTTGTTTGCATTCTGACTGCTTGTGTTGTGGTTATTGCAAACATGATCCCTTGTATAAATGTATCAGTTTTTGTACCAGTTGAAAGGGTAAAAACCTATTACTATAAAAAAAATAGTTGACTTCATAGTTTCACTTTGTGGAAATCCTCCCGTTTGTTGCCTTACATGTGGAGATCTCCCGGCGTGGGGTTCCCATCACCGCCTCGGGTGCTGCGACCGATGACGGCACCGACCCCACGCCAGTAGACGCGGCGGGACACCGCGTTCACTTTCGCCGAACATTCCCCGGACAGTCGGGTTTTTTTTTGTTTGCGGGTGATAGCGGTCTCGACGCCGTCGAGTGACGCCTTTCAAATTGTTCCGATTTTTATCGGTGGCATGTTTATTTAAACATTTTTCTTCAACCAGAGCCCCATACAGAGGGGCACAGATACTCGAGGGACAAATATTCCAAGATCTATGCCCCCCGAAATATGAAAAAGAAAGGAGCTGGAGAAGTTGAGCTTCAATGTCCCACCCAGGTTGGGTATCGGCGGCACGTTTAAAAAATATAAAAGTGTCTATATATTTTGCAAGCGTGCCAACTCGGTGTCGATCAGCGGGAGCCCAGTGTAAGATGCAGACAACGCACCTTGCCCATGCCGGAGTGAGCGTGGCCAATCTTAACCACGACCGGGAAGGTGGGCGCAGTCAGCTACAGCAGCGGCATAGAGACACACAACAAAAACATAAACAAACAAATCAACAACGGAACCGCAGAACACATCAACATTGTCACAGACGAGAGATTAGTATCACGGCCTTAAGCATTCTTCTTTGCAACGTCTCTTGCTCCGAGGCATGTCGACGCTTCAGGGTCCCTTCATGCCACCCGACGGCGCCTCTGCACATC
The DNA here is from genome assembly GCA_014621495.2 of Entosphenus tridentatus. Classification (NCBI taxonomy): domain Eukaryota; kingdom Metazoa; phylum Chordata; class Hyperoartia; order Petromyzontiformes; family Petromyzontidae; genus Entosphenus; species Entosphenus tridentatus. The sequence goes on from CM025655.2 coordinate 6,874,103, forward strand.
ACAAGTCGAAGGGTGCAGTGACTCCCTGCTCATGCAGAGAGCCAGTGGTGGAAATTCCACATTCCTTTGGCGAACGTGAGAGTCTCTCCATGGGACAGAATATTGTTGACGCAAAAACTGGAATTCATTTTGATGATCCCCAACGGATGATAGGCTGAACTCATTTATTTAAAAAAATGCTGAATTAAACCAACGTTTCATGGTTTATTTCCGATGTATAGCATTAATTGAAGTTATATAACAATATTTGAAATAGATAAAGAAGAACAATTTATTATGGGTAGCCATGTTCTATCCACTGCTAGATAAAGGCCCCTCAAGCCATCATCGGTTCTCACAGTCTTGCGATGTAAACAATCCACCTGGCACCTGTGCACGAGCTAATCTCACCACTCCATCTCCACTCTAGTCGTCTTCATGGGAGTGTTTGCTCCTTTGTCTGCCACTCCAACGTGAGTCTCAAACCACCGGCCATCATCCCTTCCAATGACTTGTCCTGCACAACCCCTTCCCGTTCCGATGACGTACACCTTCGTACGTCATCGGAATGGGACGGAACTGAAAGAAAAACTAAAATAAAATAACTTCATCACGACCGAGGCTCCTACAAGACCACGCGAGAGTCGTGTGGCATAGTTTGGCGCTGGCTATCATAGAGTGCGGTCGTGTCGCTACAGTTCTCTTTGGTGAGTAAAATGTCTTTAAAAACAACGGCGCTATGCCTCTCTAAATAAAATTAAAGAGAACCACTTGCGCCTTCCGAGATTCAGTGGTGAATGGGACCCACCCTGCAACTTGCTGTCGTCTCGGAACAGGAAAGGGTTACAGAGCCAATATAATGCCTCTAACTTGCATATGTTATCGAATTCATGTGGTCCCCTTCTCGGTGTAATTATCAGAGCATGCATATCACTATGGATTGGTGAGTCATGAAGGGCTGTAAAAAATCTATATACCACGATGGAAGTCTACACCAGACGTGGAACCCGGCTTTCGTCAGTTTAACCCGCACCACCATACGCCCACGAAGTTCACACACATGTACACCCACTCACGTAGGCATGCGTAAGTTCCATACGGTTTAACATCCACTTCTGTGTTTGAGAAACGTCAGCGTGGCACAACGCTGAGTCATGCTACAGCAAAGGGGGAAGGCCATTTGATGGGCAACGCATTCACCTTCGGCCGAAGCCAAGTGCCCGTGCGTCGTTTTTTGTTGTTGCTTCCAAGCAGCAGTGCGTAACAGAGGTCAACGAGAGTGGACCCACGTCCAAACCACAAACGCTTCGGGGGGGGAGGGGAAGAAAATAGCGCAATCGTCGCGAGGCAATTACGTGGCACACCACCGTAAGCGTGGAAGAAGTTACTTGACCGCTCATTTACGGGCACAGCTTCGGACAAGGCGAAGGTTAAAGCGCTACGGCTCATCATTTCTGCAAGCGGAAGCCTGGCCGAAACAAAACCTGAAATGAAAACGAAGTTTCATCAATTTTCAAAGCTATCTCACCCCTCACAGACACCGAACGCTGGCGCAAATGATGCCCGCTTGACAACCGTTCGTGGGAAAAAAGCAAACTACGCCCCAGCACTCTGTCTCTCTCTCTCTCTTCTCTCTCTCACGAGGCCTCGTTTGTCTTCAATCTCCTCCCTGCACGATCCGCGTGGGCGTGCTCGCTCCGATCGCGCGCCGTCTGTCTGGGTGCTTCTGCGACGCGGAGAAATGCTGACGATCGACGAGACGATGGGCACGGTGCCGGGGCGGAGGGGACACACGGGGGGGTCTATTCGTTCATGTGCCGGAAGTCTCGCTCAGGACTCAATTAGCGAATTCCGAACGCATGACAAGCCAGCTGCATCCATGTCGAAGGAAACAAAACAGACTGCCGTGCGCCATGTGCCAAATTAAATGATTCACTCACGGGATGGTGGGGGTGGCGGGGGGCCCCGGGGGGGGGGGGTGGGGGTCAAGAGGTAAAAAAAAACAAATCTGCAGGCAGCCGAGCACAATAGCGTGTGCTTTCAATTGAAAACATCTATTTTCTTGTGAAAACAAAAGAGTCAAATGGTAATGAGAAGTCCTTTGAAACAGTCTGCCAGTGGCAATTGATTTAGAAATATATACTGTATATACTGAATTAATAATCATATATAGTAATTACTTACAGCCCTTTGTCCATCCATTCTTGTTCATGTAATCAGGGTGAATGGTGACTGGCTGCAAAGGGTGTGGTGGAGGGAACGTTCTAAGGTGCTGGGGGAAGAACAAAAACCGCGATGTGGCCAAACGTCAAACATCAATCACTGGCGGGGATGGAAGCTGTCTTCTCGGTTTGAAATCATAAGTAGAATTTTTTTTTATTTGTACCGCAGGAATCCGATGAGTTGTAAAGCTCTTTTTTTTCACGGTCATGCCCCAACGGCCCCAAGTACCGAGGGATTAGATTCAGGGGTGGGGAACGTCTGGCCCGCGGGCCGTTTAAGGCCCACAAAATCATTTGATCTGGCCCTGCCAAGGCAACCGCAGGCGGGACTTGAAATTCAATAACAGGCTAATTTTTAAGTTGATAATTTTGTATGGCCCGTGCATGATGTTATAAATATCCAAATGGCCCTTGGTAGAAAAATGGTTCCTCACCCATGCCCATTAGAAGAATAATTTGTATTTCAGTCCTCTGGCGGTCCTAGCTCCAAGGTTGATGAGGCTATAAACTCCATCCCGGTATTTTCAGTGTCAGGTGAAAACGCGTGCACGTGGATTTCATTGAGAAACTGGAATGCCCTGGCAGTGGCTTCACCTTCAGAGCCTTCTCACACAGAGAGCTAGAGGCTCAAATTGAAACCCATAGATTTACTTATAGTAGCGACCTATAGACTCACACAGAGACCCCATAGATTCACACAGAGCCCCAACGGACTTGCATATAGATCTATACATTGTCACAGAAAGCCATAAACAGGAATGCTCACATGGACACCCATAAATTTACATATAGTAGCGACCTATAGACTCACGCAGAGACTCATCGACTGGAATGCCACTGGCAGTGGCTTCATCATCAGCACTTTCGCCAACAGACTGGCGCCTGGTCTAGTGTGAGCCCAACACTGGCTCAGCATCTCCACCACCATCATCCCCACCACCATCATCACCACCACCATAACCACTCATTGCCTCTGTGTTCCAATGAGCAATGAGTCCACCGGCATGCCCGTCATCTTGTAGCCGCGGGCTTCCAATTGGTACAAATCCCTTAACAACGGCATTCATTTGTCAAAACGTGTTGACCTCCCATCATACACGCCAGGCACGTGGCAATTGATCGTTTCTTCGTTAAAATGTACGATTATGATCACGATACGCTAATTGAAGCATTTGTGAAATAATCACGGAATGAAATATGTATACGTATGTATACTAATATGTATACTATATGTCTACTTTATATGCAAATCTCACCTTTAGGATAAGAGTATGAATGAGACACAACATAGAAGGCGGGCGATACAACAAATGGACAAAAAAATTGTGATAATTAATCGAACTTCTTGGTTCTTTCGGTAAAGTCACGTAGAAGGAAAATAATTAAATAAAAAATATAAAACAATAAAATAATTCTCACGACGTTTCGGCCACAACGCAAGCAGCCAGA
>CM025655.2:6878152-6904412 GCA_014621495.2 Entosphenus tridentatus
TCCACCCAGCCCCACCCCTCCCATTTTTGGATGCACGACGGACGGACACAATAATCCCCTGTGGGCTGGTGTAACCAGGAGGTTCCTACCAGTAAATATATAAATATGTCGTGAAACCCGCCACCAACAGACACAACCAGCTTGAAAATGTTGTGGCTTTATTCTCCAACACACCGGTGTGCTGTACAAGTAACGAATTGGCACGTTTATATGACAAACCTTAATAATTGGCCGTGTCGGGTGGCGGCGGGTTTAACGACAGATTTATATATTTACGTGATCCAACCCAAAAAAAAAACTGTATTATGGATAGTTTTAACAGTTTAGTTGAACACGAAGCGTCGATCCGCTCGGCGTGACATCCGCAAGGAGACGTCATCTCGTGACGTGACGCCGAGAGCATCGTCGGGATGAAGTTTGGGCAGAGGAGGGTGCTGACAATACGTGAACTAATTCCAGAGCACATTTTAAATTTAGAGAAAAACATCTGCGTGACGGAAAACTCCACCCAACTATAAAGCTGCTGTCATTTAAAAAAGAGTAAATGTTTTACTTACAGGCAATTTCTTTTATAGCCACGTATAATTCACGAAATGCTTCCCCATCCACCATGAATCATTTATCGAAATTAAACCTGTGTGTTTATACGGAAAAGTGTGCGTTATTAAAAACAAATTACACATAAATGTAGTCCTCTAGAGTGAGTAAAAAAAATCACACGGTTGAAATGTATGGCTGGCAAAGGCAAGCTGCCAGTAATGCCTCACTTCCTACAAAAAAAAACACTTTAATATGTCAATGTACACCTACACAAACACCATTTCGTTCATTTTTGCATAATTTTAACTCAAGAAATATTTGAATTTGTATTCGTCGTTATATATTTTATTCGTGAATCACACATATAAAAGCACATGTGGAATGTAACGGAAACATACGTGTCAAAGGAAATGGTTTTGTTAGTTTGAATACCAGGTGCTGTAGGCGGGGCTACAAATACTAGGAGATGGAATTCAGCAATGGATTATTTAACCTCTCATTGCGGAACTTTGAATGTCAACCCCCCCATAAGCGTGTGGGTTTTCTCTGGATAATCCAGATTCCTTCCAAACAGCTAAGCACTCATCTCCCCCTCAGCTGCAACCCCAAACACTCTTGGGATGAAGCATCGGCACAACATGGTGAAGTATGGTCAAACAAGGCCCATGACTCACATGGTGTGGGGTAGTTATTTATCCAGCAGTGGACTGACAAACGGCTGCAAAGTATGCCAAATACGTATTCGTGGAATTGGAAAAAGCTTCCCAATGTCAGAGGATCCCTTCCCTGAAAGGGAGGCTTCTAAAACTCAATGAAACGTTCCCATAAAGAGGGCATTATATATTTTATAAAATTACATTCGCTGTGATGAAATGGCACAAGAGGTCATCGGTGAATTCTGGAACATTCCGTGATCAAAACATTACAAAACTGACTTTCCTAGATGGAACCGAATACAATGCTTGCACAACAACCTCTGGGCTCCCAGCGGCAGCCAGACCACACCAAGGCGTTCATTGCGTCGCTTTCACAAAAACCACAAAGGGAAGGCGTGACCATATCTTGCATAATCAGCTGTGAACGAAGAGTACACTTGGCTCAGAAGCCACAATAACAGCGGGACCTTCCCCAAATTTTGTACGGTGACCCATGGATTCATCACTTCAACATCGCCATCATCACCACCATCGATATCATTATTTACATAATTATAACTATCATGGTCATTAAGGCCATTAAAATTATTATCATCATCATCACCGCTATCTCCATCACTAAATTCACCAGTATTACAACTTGCTGCGCTGCCAAGGAAATTTAAGACTCATATTTGGCCATTCTGTTTAATGGTGCAGGTCCCCACCCTAGCGTGTTCGTTTTTCGTTTAGATGCTTATCGCCAGAGCGGTGGTTGCATGAGGCCCAATGGTACTGCCTGAAAAAAAAACCTTACAGCGTATTTGTGCCCTTTCTGCTGAAGCAAACAAAATCGACATATCTATGGCCTGGGGCATCATGAATGTTTACCACTGGGTGCCCCCCCCCCACACCCCTAAACAAAAAAAAAGCTCAAGACTACCCCTGGATTCATGAATTCCCTCATTTAAAATGTACTTGAGGCTGGGGCGTTGCTGCTTTGGAGGTGCAGGTTTCTTATCAGAATATTTGAACTGGGGAGTTCCTGAGATCTGATACCACGAATCCTGTACACTTGATGTATGTGTCTGGTACCACACGTTATCGATCGTGATTCATCATATGGCACGTGCTCAGCTGGCTTCCTGCTATCTCACTTTGCTTTGGTGGTAATGAAGAACGTCTTTGTTGAGACCCACGCGGCTTTATTCGCTGCCGTCGATATTGCCAGAGCAGCGTGATGCTACTTGTGTCACTCTTTGGTTCTTTCGGTAAAGTCACGTATAAAGATAAAATAGTAAATTAAATACTAGCATACGACGTTTCGATTGCAACACAAGCAATCGTCATCAGGTATAAATGAAATAGAAACACAAATCTAGTATACTTAGAAATGTAATGGAATACAACAGAGAGTCGGATAACATAACAGTCAACACCCTACCTGGTTGATTACGTTCTTCATGAGAATGCTAAATTTGAGAGAGAGATAAAACACAGAACCAGAGACATATAGACAGACATATAAGCAGACAGATATCACAGAGATACATAGAGAGAGAGAGAGACAAAACATAGGAGTAATTCCTGCAGTCACGAAAGCTCCAAATTAAGTTTATACTAACGCATCGATGTTGTTTGTGTAGATGTGAACGCGCTAAAAAGGGGACTCGGTTCATTCAGCGACTTCACTCTATCAAGCCGTGGCTTTGCTTCCCATCAAAAGCTCAGTCACCGCTGTTGACGTGACGGGGCCTGCACGTTGCAAATTTCAACGGAAGGTGGGCCGAGTATTGGGGAAAGAGGCTTGAACACGCTCAAAGAGGACTCATTCATTCAACGACTTCGCTTCATGAGACCCCGGCTTTGCGTCTCATTAAAGCTCAGTCACCACTGTTGACGTGACGGGGCCTGCACGTTGCAACTCTCCAGAAGGTGGGCCGAGTATCGGGGAAAGAGGCAGTGACCTACGCGTGACGCACGAATAAAAACGCACGCGACACCGCACGTCCCGCGGCGACGCATTTCACCGGGAGACGTAACGTGCTTGCGGGATTTTTTTTTATAGAACAAGTCCGTCTCGAAGAAGTGACCAGCTGTACGAATGAGGCGGCGGGGGGAGGGGGGCGTTGTAACGACCCAGCGACGGGTCACAGCGCGTCATGTGCGCGGGCGTGCACAGTGGAGCGTTTCACCACGACGCAGAATCGCGCGCTTGTTTACGACGGCCCCGGCGTGCACGCCCACGGGAGAACCGATGAAGGGGGGTGGGGGGGGGACACGAAGTGCGAATGAGCCACGACGTAGCGTCGCGCTTGTGCAATTGTCAGAATGATGTCTGTCCCACACACACCGTATTCCGCCCCTTCCCAGAAGGGAAGGGACGACGCGGTGGCACTTTGCACGTAAGCGTCCTCATCATCGGCCACGATATTTGGCACGCTGGATGAAAGCCTGCACAGGCTGATGCTATCGATCATCTCTCATGGTTTCGCATTGGCACAATCCACCCTGCACGTGAGCTGATGCCATCGCTATCTCTGTGGTGGACATCATCCTTCTTGGTGAATCCCTTCCCTTGGCTTCCACTCCATCGTGAAACCCCATGGCTGAGGCAGTGGCCAGTGTCAAGGCTGGTGCCTTCTAGCCAAGTTCTAGGACTGAGGCCTACACCCTCAAGACCAAGGTGGAGCACGGCAGCTGAGACAATGTCCCCAAGCCGTCTCTGGTGATATCTTGGAAAGAAAGATATAGTTTAACACGTAGGCTTTCGCGACCAATATTATTCGTAATCAACGTTTTTGGGTTAGATCGCAAATTGCCCGATGATGCTGGATGCAATTACCAGCGAAATGTCGTACTCAAAAATTGTAAATGTTGTGGTTTCACACTTCAACACACCGGTGGGCTAAAGCAGTGAACTATTTGCCTTTTGTCACGTGACACTTTTTTTTGCTGATTGGCCGTGTCGGGTGGTGGAGGGTTACGACACATTTATAAATAACGCGATCTAATCCAAAAACGTTGATTATGAAGAAATATATAGCACTGTCAAAAAAACCCCAGTACTTTTAATGGCAACAGATTTCCCAGGTCAACTACCTGCAGACGACCCTGGGAAAACCAGGACAGGTGGCAACGTTACTCAGGACTGGGTCTCAAGGAGCCAAGCCTGGGCTGTGCGTGGTGTTGCTAATGACTGCAAGTGGATGAGACGTGGCTTAATGAGTGCAGAGATGAGCGCCGATTTCGGGTAACTGGGAGGATGTGATCGGTCGCAAGCAATGGACATGAACCACGGTTGTGAAAAATCTGTGACCAGTGCGGGAAAGCCGCCAACACTGATTTGCAAAAAAGATAGTTACATTGATTGGCTAATGGGGCTTGAAGTGTGACCTTCATTTTGTATTAATTCTAAATTGATTCCAATTTTTTTTAATCATCAGCGGTCTTTTTGATAACCTGACAATTTACCGTCGGTCAAATAACATGTACATACATTTCCCTGTAGGTGATTTGCACGTATAGAGTGAATACACTTTTGTTTTTTTGCACGAGCAACAATTTTTACTTCATGCACGTGAACACATTAAGCTCGTCAGCTCAAATTTTAAGTAAGTTATTCTAAAAGATACAGGCTTCACGCAACGCGATTTAAAATTGAGTCCTCAGTTTTACACTAAATCAATAGGGACTTGATGCATTTACAAAATAATTTTGAGAACGTATCATATTTGTCAACCGTCTCATCATTTATTTGATTTGTTATTTGAAAACAACAAGCAAAATTTCCCTCTCTGCGAGTCACATCAGCCGAGCATTGCATTTCCACACAGAATCAAGCCAAGGCCCCTTCTCACCAGGAGAAATCAAGAACCTGTGGCATTGTTTATGATACAAGCATAACCTACGACCTCTGATATATATATTTAAAACAAGCTTAACCTATGATAATTGTTTTTTTTACCCTTCTATCTGGCAACAAAACTGACACCTTTTTTACAAGGAGTCATGTTTACATAGACCACAATACCTGCAGTTCCAATGGTGTAAATGCTTACCCCGAGCTCTCATACTCTGATGGTGCATTGTCTTTGAGTTGTGCGCCTTTTGGCGTCATCTGGTCTAACACCATGTGAGACTAGGCTCTAAGGAAAGCTGTCTCGGGTGTGGACCAATCAACTTCAAGGACAGTGCATACATTATCAGAGTTATGTTTTTTGTTTACATTATGACTGCAGGTATTGTGGTCTATGTAAACATGACTTCTTGTAAAAAAGGTGTCAGTTTTGTTGCCAGATAGAAGGGTAAAAAACCAATTATCATATTTTTTACTGGCAAATGAGGTTCCAATGGTGAAGCTTAACCTAATTGTGTAATCGTGCTAACCCTATGGGCGTTTAGACATTACTCAACATTCTTCCCATTCCTCTAATTTCTGCGTTGGAAGTTGGGAATCATTTTACAGTCGTGTTCTAGTTAATGAATAACGTTTGACCTCAGCAGATCGTTTTATTTAAAGAATCATTCATTCATTGCTCAGTGTACTGCAGTTCAAATTTTAAGAGGTGAGGATTGGGTGGCTGACGGTGGTCCCAGGGTGGGATGGTGGGTGGCACGTGACTGAGCTGTAGAAACCCTGTAATAATGATGGCCCGTTCCAATCAGTTAATTAGGCTGGAATGTACAGGAGAAAAAATTTACCCGTAAAAACAAAGTTTTTCACTATAAATCCTTTATATGCGTGGCGGCTAGAGTCCTCTCGTCCTCTGGCTTGAGATGGCTGCCACCTATGGGTCAGATGATTGCCTGCCACCATTAAGCAATTGGTAATTAAATATAAAAAAAATTGCCTAAAAAGTGTACAATTTTGGAAAAACATTTTCACGAAAATAAATTGTCACGCACAACGAGTCTGTGTGCAAAATGTCAGCTCGAATGGATCACGGGAAGTGGGTTAAAAAACGACCGAAAGATTTGCACGGTCGTAAGCGCGCAAGCAAGCAAGCAAGTGAACTTAATATAAAGGATTTAAAAATGCAATGCAAGGGCAGTGACGTCAATCATTCATGGGAAGCATCATGGTACATTGTGTGTCATCAGCCATGTTCAATCTTCTCACCAAGCCCCGTCACCCACTCTCACGATCCTGCCCTGTAACAGTCCACCCAGCACTTTCACGCAAACTGATTTTATTGCTCGATCTCCTGAGTGGTTGTCCTCTCGGACGCGTTCCAATACTTGGCTACCACTCTGTTATTATTTTTGACGGTCGGCCACCATATCATCACAAATATTATAGAGCCGTTTGTCAATCATCTGCAGGAGTGAAAGCCCCCCAATACCATTTCAGTCATCGGAATTATTTAACCATACTTCACCATGTTGTTCAATGTGGGTTGGTGAAGGGGTGAGGCCTGGGAATGTTTCAGATATCACGCACCACTTCTGTTAGCCCAGGTCGGTCATGGAACCACCGTGCCACTACTCCACCCCTGGTGCATGATCTCCCCATTTTGAATGCACAGTGAAGTGCTTTAAATGTTGACTTGGAGCGATTCACCCCCCCCCCCTCCATCTGTGCTAAGGCCACCGCTGGCTCGGGCACAGACATGTGCCAATGTCCGAGCGCATATTTTAAATGGGACATCGCCGGGGGGTTGAAATGAAGGGTAGACTGGAGCTGTGTCAGAGTGGTTAGTGCATTGCGATTCGAACCCAGTGACCCCAAGTTGCATGTATGTGTGTTGAACGTCTTTCGCACCATACGTAGCCAACCGTGCTAATCGGAGTCGCGGGAGTTCAATTCCCAGCCATGGCCAATATCAGTGGCGAGTGATATCTGAACTTGTTCTGCCCTCCTCCCTTTCACCAACTCATACCGACCAGCAGAGTGAAGTATGGTCAGACAATCCCCATGTCCAGCATGGCATGGGGAGGCCTTTATCTCGTAGTGGTTCTGTGGTCATTAATGGCTATAACCATATAATGCACGCTGTCATATTACCCAGACGTCAATACGAGCACCATGAAAAGTTTACCCCAGAATGCTCAAAATGAATTTTGGTTAAGTTTGCAGAATAGAAAATCCTTACAGGCACGTGGGTTTCATTCGGCTATCGCCCTTTGTTTGATTTCCCTTGCGCGCATTAGTGGAGTGTTTCAAATCAAAAGTGAATCTTGCAGACGTCTGCTGAGTATTCAAACGCTTTAGATGAATTTGATCAGCAAAGAGGTGCAGAGGTTTTGCCACTGAACTTTGCAGTCACCCAAAGTCCACCTCCGATTTGATTTCGATGCTCGGAATTTCTTTGAGGCTCGCAATTATGGTGGCTATGTGTGCTCATGAAGTCACTTTCATTTAACTAATGAACCACGATTAATATTTTTATAGCTCACACGTACACTCTTGAATCTGGAAACTAGTTCCTTTCAAAGTTGACTTTTGAAAAATCTAAAAGGCTAATGAAGTTTACCCACGTTTTTTTCTCACTTATGCATTCACATTTGCCATATTAAACGGAACGTTTACGTCAGTAATTTTTTTTGCTAATTCGTACTATTTCGCGATTTTCATATTTCCACAAGTGAACACATTGATGTCTTGCGAACGACCACAAAATAACTTTTTTTTTTGACACAAAGTGACTAGTTATTTTTTATATTTCAGTATTTTCTTTAAGGAGAGAGAGAGAGAGAGCGGGGGTGGTACAACCTCCCCCACACTACTTACCCCAACACCACCAAAATTGCACAATCAAGAAAGTTTGCGGTGTGGCGATGAGTCGTTCCCGTCGCGACACGCACTTGGGCCCGTTTCGTGGCCACGAAGAGCGCGCCTCCGTGGGTGGCGTTGTGATCGAGAGGGCAATGACCAAAACTTTCCTTTGCCTTCCCATTGGCCGGCGACGCGTGTGGGCGGTGTCTGCCGTGGTGTTTAAAAACCGCCGCACCCCGTGAACAGAGAGAGAGTGGAGGCAATCGCCAAACTTTGTTTTTAGTTCCTCCCCGTGAGCAGCAACGGGGCAAGTCAATCGGTGGGTCGAGCGGAGTGCGGCTCGTGATTCGGCATACGTCACCCGCAGTGGGCAAGCCTCCACCCACCCCACGTGCGACGATTCCTGAACATTCCTAACGCTGCAGAGAGAGAAAAAAAAGTTTTAACTATCCTTGTCTTTTACCCCCCCCCACCACCCCTCCGTCTGCTTTAGTTTTCGGTTTTGTTTCTAAAATCTCGTCGGGACGTTAGAGGATTTCAGTGCAGACATGAGAGGTCACTTCAAGGGTGCGATGGGTCCTCTCCTGTGCCTGGCCGTGCTGTCGCTTTGCAAGTCGGTGGTGGACGCCTGCTCCTGCATGATGGGCCACCCGCAGGAGCTGTTCTGTGGCTCCGAAGTCGGTGAGTAAAATGCACGGAGCTGAGTCGGGGTGACCACGCGGGTGAGTGAACGAGTGAGTTCGTGAGCGAGGGGTAAGGCGAGTGGGTGAGTGAATTCACGGCTAAGTTGAGTGAGTGAGCTGTTGAGTGAGCGGATAAGTGAGTGAGTTACGATGTGATTGAGTGCGTGGGTGGGGTTGCGTGAGTAGTTGAGTTGGAAGTGGGTGAGTGCACATCTGTGTGTGGGTGGGTAGCAGTGGTGTGATGCCCAGAAAAGTGCTTAATGATCCTGGACCTCGAATTAAATTCCTGGCCACGAACAACACCAGTGACAATTAGTTATTTCTTTACTTTGCCTGGCCTTCCCCTAGTTTGACTCGGACTAAAATAAGGATCTGCTGCAGTTTTGTTAGGGACATCAGCATTGAGGGAAACAAATAAATCTGGCCACATCAACCCCCCCCCCCCCGTGCTTTACACGAGCAGTATTTGCCCAGTGTAAAAGGGCGACTTCTCTATGCGGAGGATTAGTGCGGGTACTTCTGTACACGTGAGCACCAATAGCAGGACGGGACTCACAGCGCCACTTTTAAGTGCAAGGTTTTAACTGCCAGACAAGACCCTACGTGTCTGCTCTCCGTCTATGTAAATGTTCTTCAATATAGTTTTGCAACGTTGCAATAATGGAAAAAGTCGTGATTTCCACAGACTTTTTGCTGCCGCAGCTTTGGTTAGGAATGTATCACATAAAGGCATTATAAAAATGTCAATCCCCGGCTGTACCAACATCTCCCCATGCTCTGTTTTCGGGGCGGGGGGGGTGTTGACCATACTTCACTACAATCGTTGATGCCGGTTGGTCAAGGGGAACCAGTTCAGATATTTTTCTCGCCACTGACGTAGCCGTGGCCAGAAATCGATGCTCGGGTCGGTCACCCGCAGGCACTGCGCGCGCACAAAACCAACCGCGCCACCACGATCCAAGATCTTGGTGGCGAAAAATTTTCTTTCCAGTTTTTTATTTAACTCTGTAAAAAAAAAAATAGGTTGGATCAATTTTAATGTCAAAATTCTCTCTATTGCGCCACTGTAAAACAAAGGGCATGAGCTCACGGGAGCCCAGTACAGTTTGTGGCTCACTGAAAACTCGAGAAGGGTTGTACCGACGCCGTCCAAGTTATTTGCAGCAGCAGCAGCAACAACAAAAAGTCACGTCATGGCTTCTCCTGCAGCAGACGCGTGCAGCCTGCTAAAATGAATAAATGACCCGCGTTTAAAAAGTTTAAACTTTTTTTTTTGTTGGCGCGGAGTAATTCTGAACATTTTATTCCTAAGACCATGCCAACACACAAACTTGAAACGTGGTATGTGAGATGATCGTTTGCGAGAAGCAACATATAATACGAATGCCGTGTGTGCGGATTATAAATTCAAACACATTTATACAGCTCTCTTCTCTCTGCTGCTGCTGCTGCTGCGTGTTGGACCATCGGAGGTTTTAACCCACGCCATGAAGAAGATTTGTTGGGCTTTTTTTTCGTCAAAAAACAAAACTGTTCAGTGATGTCATCTTGGGACGAGGCATCAAAAAAGCTTTCAGAGACAATGTTTGTACTGTGGACAGGCAGCAGCAACAGCATTAATCAGGGTCACAGGGTTCTTAAAAGAAGACAGAAAAAAGGACTGGGCCGTTCCCATTGTCCATCAGTGGCGTGTCTAAAGGATGAGGGGACAATCGTAACCCCCCCCCCTACCCATGAAATGGTACGTCCTGCTGACATGTCAAAGCCCTCACAGACCAATGCAAGTGTGAGGACTTAATTGTGGGATGTGCCATTATGCCCGAGGGTTGGGGTTGTCTCGACACCCGTTAGGTTTTTGTCTCTTTCCCCGGTCAGAGGCTCTTTCACCTGCAGCTGCGGCAGGCCCTGCCCTGGTGCTCATTATGTTACCATCTGGCTCGCAATTTTTCTGAGAAGCGCTTCGGTTACCGCCGTCTGTTGCCTTTGATGTTTAAAACGTTGGTCGTCTGCGGGAACCAACAGTGCCTGTGGTAATCAAACGACATCCTTTGAACAAAAAAAACCCGAAATGTCTTTTAGGGAGATGAAATATAACAAAGAGGAAAGATAACAGTTTTTTTTAAAATTATATTCTAATTCACTTATCCCGCCGAGTCTGGATACTTGTTGCCAGATGTGAGCACAGCCTACTTGCTGTACTGCCGAATCCTGGCAGCCACGCAAGCCAATGCGGGCCTGGAAGCCTGACAACGTTTCTGTGAGAACCACAAAACGTTTTCCTGCACGCCTACTGGCAGTACAGGTGTGTGCGAAGACCACACCCAGACTTATCGGTGTTATACGTCTCTTTGGTGTAAGCCGTCTAGAAGGCACCGACAACGGACACGTTTCTCATGAATCGTGGTGAGCTGCAATTCTCCTGCAGTGCCACCTTTGAACCTCTGCGACAATGCGAGGTCGCTCCGATATGCGGCGCAAGGTTTGATCGCTGCCTAACTCTCTGCCTTCAAATGTAAATCAACACTCGAGCATCAATTCTAGATTTGAAGCTTTCGTGACAGCAAGGATTCATATTCTTGGTTCTTTCGGTAAAGTCACGTAGGTAAAAAATTTAATTAATAAAAATAAAACAATAAAAATCTGGCTGTGACGGTCCCACCTGATGACGGAGGCTTGTGTTGCCACCGAAACGTCGTGATTTTTATTGTTTTATTTTTATTAATTTAATTTTTTACCTACGTGACTTTACCGAAAGAATCAAGAATATGACTCGAGCATCAGGCCGCCTTGGTCCTCCTATGGTCAGCAGTCATTCCCTCACCTCAGTTATTTAAAAACTCACACTGGCTTACTCACCCCAATGCAGCTAGGCTCCTATCGCCGTCAGGTATACACGGGCCCACCGTGCAAGTTTGCCGATGACATTTACACGTTAGCTCTATGACACGTAGGCTTTCGCGACCAATATTATTCATTTAAAACAAACGTTTTTGGGGTTAGATCGCGTCAGTATAAATGTGTCGTAAACCCGCCACCACCCGACACAGCCAGCGAGGATTGCCACGTAAACAAAATTGTTAAATGATGCCGGATGTGATTACCAGAGAAACGTCGTACTACTCAAATTTGTGAATGTTGTGGATTTACTCTCCAACACACCGGTGGGCTGAAGTAGTATGCTACACTATACACTACACTATACACTACACTACATACTACACTATACACTACCATACACTACACTATACACTACATACTACACTATACACTACACTACTATACACTACACTATACACTACATACTACACGACTATACATTATACTACTATACACTACACTATACACTACACTACTATACACCTATAGTAGTAACTAATTGGCGTTTTCTTTACGTGACAAACCTTACTGGCTGTGTCGGGTGGTGGAGGGTTACGACACATTTATACTTACGTGATCTAACCCAATAACCTTTACAATGAACGTTAGCTTCTGTTCACGAATATGTTAGGTTTTCGAATATCATGGGTTATATTGTATTGAAATGCACGTGACAATTCGTTGTGGAAATACACACGCATGTAATTCTGTAACGTATTTGGTATTTAGGTGACGCACCACTCTATTCAATTGCTCTCTGATTGTGCGGTAAAACCACGGCCAAGTTATGGGTGTTCATATTCTTTGGGTCTTTCGGTAAAGTCACGTAGATAGGTACAAATTAAGAAAAATAATACATCTAAAATAAACCAAAAATTACGACGTTTCGATCATAACACAAGCGATCGTCATCAGGAGTTTGTTTTTGCTTCTGGGTCGTGCGGTGCCAAATGTGTTGTTCTTGGACGCACAGGCTGATGGGTCGGAGAGGAAAGGGCACTCATCCCGTGAAGTCGCCTCCACCTCGAACACCAACACAGCCAACACCGGCACACAACAGACTCGGTCATACAGACAGACAGACACACACACACACCACACCATGCACCCCACACCGCACACGATGTACTCCATAATCTACACACCACACATCGCGGAGGGCCTGACCCACGCACCACACCCTGCAACACACATATCACACAGTCCATAACCCCACGCACCACACCCCCTCTATCACCGCCTAGCACGTCCTCGACAATTTCACACACCGCACCCTACTCCACACGCCACACAGTCTCCACAGTACACCATGGACACAGCGCCACTCTATACCGAATACGCTGCACCGCACACACCACATCTGACAACTCCCCCCACCCAACGCGACACACCTTACGAACCCCAGCCACACACACCTCACAGCACATAGTCCACCACATAGGACCCCCCTCCCTCCCGAGCCCTCGAACCACCTACCCCCCACAAAGATAAAGATCCCCCGTATAACCTTAACAGACTGTTGGGGCAAGTGCTGTTAGCGAGCACTTTTGAAGGCCGGCACGGCACACGAGGGGGTGGGTGGCCAGCGACCACGCCGGGCCGCCTTTGTCTCCCCAGTGGCGATGTATACACACCGCACCAGGTACTCATTTGAGGCTGAGTCGACCTAGGGGAGGCCCAGAACCTGTTCATAAAATCGCCACTGGCCTTGGCCGTGAGCGGGAATCGAACTCGGGTCTCCGGGTCCGTAGCGCAGCATAGTGCTAACCACCTCCCCCCACACACCCCTCCTCTGTGCCCCACCACGCTTGCCCAAGAGTCCCGCGGGGAATGTGGTGTACTTTTCTGTCGCTACAATCGCATAATCAAGTCCAGGTGGTGGCCCCTTTTGCAGCAGCAGCAGCAGCATCAGCATCACCCGCGCGACTCCGGCCCCTCCCGTGGCTTCCAACTCCGCCGAGGGCCACCCAAATGTATGCTCAAGAGATTTTTTTCATGTAAATATTCTGAAAGGTTTATTTATGAGCGGATCACCCTATAAATGCGGCCAATCTCGTCGCATCGTTGGAGCTAAGCAGAGGGAGTTGAGCCTGGTCAGCACTTGGATGGGAGCCAGGCACAGGCCTACCAAGTTTGTAGGTGTGGGAGGCTGAGATGTGGCTAGGAGATGGCAGCCTGCAGTTGTTACCCCCCTCGTGGTGAGTTTTCTGCCAGTACAATACTCTGGTTCCTGATCACAAGTTAAAATATTCATTAACGCTATTGGCCATTATGTCCCAGTGGAGGGACCAGCCTGGAAAAGAGTCTCGATTCTTTTCTGGGAGAATAATTGGCACGTTCATAGTATAGAGAGTGATCATTTAGTAACTGTAATTCTGAAAGATAGTCCATGGACTACCCTCACTCCAATCTTTTCACTCGACTCCCCTCCCAAGCACTTTGTACTCTCGTGACCGAGCCTCTCGATGTGAGCTGCGCAGTCAACGTTCGCTCACTGAGAGGTCGCTCATTCTCCTCTGCTGCCCCTATTTTTTACCAGGTAAGGCCCACTGAGCTTTGTAGCTCTTTCCCAGAAGCGACCTGGCCACAAATGACAGCTCACCGAAGTGGCTTATCACGTGCTAATGTACAGCAGCCAAACAACTCTTAAACGCACGTTTCTAAATGTGGAGGGTGGAAAAACCGGAGGACCCGGAGAAAAATCCACACGACCACGGGGAGAACACGTCAACTCAAAATACACAGGCGTCAGGATCGGGTTCGAACCTACGACCTCATGTATACCAGCCGTAGTAGTTAACACCTACGTATGACTGCCTCTTTCGATGATTTAAACACATACGGCGTCTTGAGATCCGGTCAAATGTAGACACGCGGATAGCATCTCGACTCGGGTTGCATGGTCGCGTTGTCCTACGTGTGTTCGGTCACTCTTGAGAGTTATGCAGCTGTGCTGGCACGACATGCCCATCTGCCCCCATTGCAGGAGTCCCCCCCACAAAGAGGGCTTGAAAGAGAGGGGTCTCGTATAGCAGGGCCCACTCCTCCCTCCCTCCCTCCCGTCACGTATCGTCTGTCAAAAATGCTCACTTAGCCCATTCTTCAGCAGATTTGGCTTAAGGCCAACTTCTAAATCGGATGTGCTGCTGGGCTTAACGGGAGAACTGATGAGCACGCTTCGAGCCTAGGTGGTGGTAAAAGTGCAGCCCTGCAATTCGCATGTTCACGCCACTGCTGATGAAAGTGTATCCTCTGTGAGAATTTTCAGACTCTTGTCTTATCGACGGCCTGAGGACGGCTGCTTGCGTTGTGGCCGAAACGTCGTGAGAATTATTTTATTATGTTTTATTAGTATTATTTTATTATTTCCATTCTACGTGACTTTACCGAAAGAACAAAGACGATGACTCTCTGAGAATGTTTTGGCCTACTTTCCAACACCGGCCTGAATGTTTAACACGGAGGCTTTCGCGACCAATATCATCCGTAAGAGGTTTTTTTATGGGGTTGGATCGCGTAAATTTACGCGTAAATTTGCGCGATCTAACCCCAAACAAACCTCTATTATGGACTGGCCTGAATATCTTGTAAGATCGGGGAGGACACACACCTGACCCCAGCACACGCGACCTGCCGAGCTGTGGTGTGCCCATGTATACCTCCGGGTGGACAGAGGCGGGGAGACAGGAAAACTTGCGCCATCGTTTCAACTGCAGTTATCGGGAGATCGAATCGAACCGGTAACCTCTGGATATCGAGCACAACTGTGTCAACCGTTACACCACTTCAGCATCCGTACTGCGAGCATGCTCACACCTATCCTTCGTTCGCGAAAGAAAAACAAGACAAATTTGGATTTTTTTTGACATTCGCGCGATGCTCGTGATTGCGTTTTGATTCACCGCGGCCAGCGGAGGTGTACAGGGACGGAGCATCTCCACGTAAAGGAACTCCGACGCTGTTAAAGATGCGCCCGTTCACGGCCGCGCGAGAACACGGACGTTTAAGCGGGGGCGAAGGAGGGGTGAAGAGAGGGTGTGGGGAGGGGGGAAATCGGAAAACAAAACAAAACTCCCGGCAGCGAGATAAAAAAAAAGCCATCCCCACGAAGAACAATGCTTTCGCACAAGGTTATGCTAATCTGGCGCCGCGCGTCGCCAAACGTATGAGGTTGGGACGGACGCCCCGTGCCAAATTCGGGAGCTTGCGCTCGCACGCACAAAGCCAGTTCGCGCCGGGCACCGGTTAGTGGACGCGGGGGCTTCTGGCCGAAAGGCGCACCCGTAGAAGGCGAACGAGGAATTTTATTGGGGAGCGTCGCGCAAAAGGTGGGGGTGGTGGGCCCTGCCCGGGTGGGCCCTGCCCGGGTGAGTGGGCCGGGTGGGTGGGCGGGGTGGGCCCTCGGGTGGGCCCTCGGGTGGGCCCTCCCTGGGTGGGCCCTCCCCTCCCCTCCCCGGGCACTCCCGTTACGCGGAAAGCGGTGTGACGTTGGAACTAGGCGCGTTGTTGGCAAAACGCCCAAACGGTTCGAGTACGCGGAGTTGCACGCACGCGCGCGCGCGCGTACATCTCTTCGCGTTCTGCAAACAGAGTTAGGTGGACTTGAGGATTTTTGGCGGGCGTAAGTGTAAAAGGGGGTTTGGTCGTTGCTTTGAGGGCGTTGCTTTGTTCAATATTTGAATAAAAGTTGCAGCTAACGAGCTTAACTAATGGACTGCATTTTCTAGGTTAGTCAAGTGCATGACGTCTTTAAACTTATTCTTCTTGAGCGCCAAAGTCAGTTTGTTTGAAGTTTCACAATTACAGTACTTTTTTTAATCATAAAAGATTGAAGCAAAAATAGTTTATATATATTAATTAATTCATCATGATTTGCAGAGTTTTTTTTTTTATATGCATGGTGCTCATTTGTGCTGCAGCTCATTACACAGTGATTGGGTTTTCATGCTTTAATTATTGAGTCTGTCAACGCTAACGCCATCGAGCCGTCTACAGGAAAGAGCTGTCGAGAAGACGCCACTATTTCCGTAATCGTGGTAACCTCCAAAAATTTAATTACAAATAAAATAATTATACCCGGGTTATCTAACCAAATTTGATGCGACAGGGCCTAGAATACAGCTTGTGCTTATTATAATATAAAGTTCCACATTGGCATTGGAACGGGTTCTCGCCTACAGTCAGCTCTGTTAGCAGAGCATCAGCGCTCCCAAATCACGAGGTTAGGGTCATCACCATCATCATTTCTCTTTGGTGGATAAATCGAGCCCCATCTGGTAAGGCTCTACCACGTGGTGAAAATCAGGAGTATAACAATTCCTCTCTCCCCGAATTCCCGGCAATTTGAAGAATTGTCATAATTCAGGCTCGTTATTCTATAATTTTTTTTTGAAATCTCCCTTGGGTTATCTTGTTTGTATTTGTTCTACCTTATATTTGGCTCATGGACTAATGGAAAGAACACATGATGATTCTTTCCATTAGGCTTAACATATCATTAGCATATCACTTGTATATAAATAATATATGACAAGAGTTTATCACAAACACGATTCGATGCAGGCATCACAAGAAGGAAATTGATTTGGAACGTCAAGTCGATACGCTGTCACTCGCCGAGCGACAAGTCCTTTGGACGACCTGGTCGCCGCCATAGGAATGTGGATGTTTCCCACAACCGGCTCATACCCATCACCAGAGATGAGCACCGGTTGGCGGGGAAGACACACACACACACACTGGCTATTCTGACCCCTGCATGCGGAAGGAGGACACAATATAAAAACAACGCGAATCTTTGCACGCGTGTGCGATTTAAAAAATAATCAATAGTCTCGCAAGCGCTGCACGAACCACGGGCCGACGACCTCAAAGTTCACGAGAAGGGAGGAGGTGGCAGGAAGAGCACCCAATTCTTCAGCGAAGCCGGGATTATAAAGTCTTGAAGATCGACTCGTTAAATAGTTTTTTGGGTGGAGATGAATTACGCCCTTGGTCTTTGTCCAAGTGTGCGTGTGTGAAATTGCACATTTTAATTAAACCGAAATCGGGCCACCGCTGCAGATTGCATTTCTGGGCTGATGCTTTTATTGCTCGGGTGGAGGAGGCGTTGCGCGTGAATTGCTCCGCTGCTAGAAACTCTTTTGCGACAAGTGAGCGGCATGATCCAACCCCAGCGGCGCGTACGAGCGAACAGAACGTCGCGCGGAGGGAACGTGGTGGTGGCACGGGGGAGGGGGGTGTCGGATTCAATTTAGCTGCGTATAAAACGTTGCCTCTAATTACGTTTTAATCACCACATTCCCAAATCTTGCTCGCGACAGGAGCACTTTTTTTCCCTCCAACCCCTGCCAAATAATGAAGAAAATAAATTCGTCGCCCCTCTTGCTTGATAGCCAGATTGGAACACCGTAATTTCTCTCGGCCGAAATGGCTTTTTTTTATTGTGCGGAATTTCTTCCATATAAAGGCACGCTCACTCAGCGATGTTGACGACGCAATGTGCAAATATGGCCTGGAACTTGCAGCTGGGCAGGCAGGCTCCTTCAGGGCCAGTGGAAAGGGAGAGAGAGAGAGAGAGTGAGATGGGCGGGGGGAGCGGTGTGGGGAGAGGGACCACCTTGAAAAAACAAAAAACACCGTGGCACCTTCTCGCTGCCAAACTTTGCAGTGCCGATTTTCGCCGGGCCTCACGAAAAAATCATTCAAGCGCACATGGTCACAAGGCTGAGAGAATGGTTCAATAAACCCGAGCGCGAGTTTACCTGTTTTATTGCCAACGATTGTTAACGACAATCGTGACAATTATTATTTACGCAGGAAGGACTCATTGAGTCTCAAGACTCTGTTTCAGGAGAGTCTTGCCGTACGTTGGGCCAACACCGTGAATGGGTGTTTTGGCTTCATGTGGGAGGAAACTGGAGTAACCTGGAGAAAATAATGATTTGGCTGCGAAACATTTCCACATTATAAGGCACTTCTATGGGCTACCATTTGTGGCCAGGTCACGTCTTAACACGTTCCTTCGGAATGGGTAGGTAGGAACTTGGTTGGACAGCGCATTCGTGCACGACAGACAGACAAATAATCCCTGGTGGGCAGTGTGGAACCTGTTGTTCCTACCTGTAATAGCTATATAGCTCAGTGGGCCTTACTTGGTAAAATGTTTTTTATTTAATCCACCACGCATATCAGGACGGTGACACTCGGCACCGTCATACTTTAGCCACCTGGCAGCTCCATGCCTACACCACGTGGCAAATCCTGATTAGAGAGGAGTGGTGCTTCGTGGTTTGAGAGGCGGTGTTGTCTACTGTTGTTTTACTTTATTTTGTTAGTTGAGACAGGTGGAGATTGTTGGGTTCCATAAAAGATAGTGTCATAGTTTAAGTTGCTTAAATGACCACGCCTATCGTATGTACTATTTATGTGCCAGCAATGTCTCAGCATATTGAGAAACTGGCTATTTTCAGAGCAGCAGGCTGAGGCAATGGCCCTCTCTGTTGGTTCAACACCTGTTGCTATGAATACTCCAAACATGCATTTAGTTGGTGGGTCCAAACCAGATATATCTGGTTTAGACCACAGATCCAATGACCAGAGGCGATCAGTTAAGTCTGATGGATGAAAACATCTATTTTATTTGCAGATATGCTTATTTATGTGATGTTATTATACATAATCCTCCTCAACAGTGCAAAGGAGCCACCCATATTATAGATGTGTGGCTGTTTTACCAGAACATTTGGCAACCCAAGTGGATATGTTTCACAAGTCTGACTCTGCTGATGAGACCCAGAGAAATCAAAACCAGTCTACGGTTTTCTTTCTTAAGGTGGATAAACTTCAGTAGCACCAAATGATGTTTTTTTGGCAAATACCTTACGTGGTGGATTATCACATACGTAACATTTGTTGGCCATATAAAATAAAAATCAGTACGAGGAAACTTTAGCCACCTCAGCTGCTAATGGTTTCTGCTTTGGTCCATGGAGTACTGCTCATGAATAGTGTGCACAAGTGAATCACGCAAAATCCACAATCGTAACGTCACTCATGTATGCATTGTGAGTCCGCATGCAACAGTGGATTGAGTCACAAATAAAGTCGATTGTTATGCTCTCGATGCTTGCGTTGAACCATGCAGGTAATAATCTATGATTTTACAGGGCTACGCAAATTACACGCTCACATTACATTTAGGCCAATAGAGCTCGCAAAACTGTAGAAATTAGACTTTTCGTGAGACTATACAAACGAGATGGTGCAAGTGAGCCAAAATACGATTCGATGTTGGAATCGAACCACAAACCCACGTCGTGACAATCCATTGAATAACGGGGGGGGGGGGGGGGGTAAAGAGTTAAATCCTTAATTGAGAGTTATGACGAACCAATCGATTTAAACGCTCATGGGATAAACCCGAAAACAATGATTTACATCATTCTTCATCAATATGAGGAAACGTGTAAAACAAGATTTGTGTTTTTAAAAAATCTAATATAGGCTGATGCACCGAATTGCATCAATAGATATACGGTTGCAACGTGGGGTTGGAACGATCGCGCTGTGATGAGCACGTTGCGCCGTGAACCTGGCAAAGCCGAGTTCAATCCTCAGCCCCAGCTAACATGAGTGACGAGCGATATCTGAACCAGTCGAAGGAAGTTCAACATACGTGCACTCAGTCCTAGCCCCCATGCCCTTCACCAAACCCACAATAACCAGGTGAAGTATGGTCAAACAACTCCCATGAGACACATCGGTGTATTGCCGAAGGGAGGTCAATTAACGCGGTAAAATGGAAATCACGTATGTGCTTTGCCATTGTCAATACTCATTCTTATAGTACCACAGCAGACATACAATCTCTGTTACCATTTGGTAGTAGGTTTCAGTCCAGAACACTATTCTACCGCTATAATTTAAGATTCCACACACACGTGGAGAGGGTTGCCAAAAGATTAAACATTTCAATGCAGGAGAAAAACAAGCTCGCTTTTTGTTGTTGTTGTTGTTGCTGCCAGAAAAGCCTTTTCAAAAGCCAGCAGCGGATCGCAGCGTTCGGTGCACGGGGACAATTAGCAACCCATGCGCGCGTTTTACTCCGCAGCCAGTTAATCGGGGAGTAAAATACCTGCCAACTATACGGTGGATGTCTGGGGGGGAGGGGGGGGAGCATAATGGGGATTCGTTACGAGTCCATAAACGGTGAGGGGATAGGCGGTGGGCGAGGGTGAAGTGTCACTTTGCCTGTCAATTAGTCAAAATGGCTGCCATTCCGTCACCTGCCTTGTGGCCGTCAGCCATCGGTCCCCGCAGCTAAGTGATGTGTCGTTGCCGAGTCAACTTTTTTGTTGTTGCTTCAACCCCATTTGTCTCCCTTGCAATGGGGACTTTTGGGGGTTTCAGTGGGCTCTCACCTTTGCTCGTATGGAACCAATGTTGCTGTTAAGATGTCCCCTCAGATGGCGTTATCCGCCGATGAGTTGTGTAAAAACTAAAAAAAAATTTAAGAGAAAAAATGCGGGAAGGAGGCATGGTTTATTTTGGTAGCCTATTGATACTTATCTTAACAGTCACATTCACGTCAGTGCCGTTGTTTAAGGCCAAACGAGGACACATTGAGATCCATTACGGTTTAAAATATACCCTGCAGCTTCTAACCACCGCCAAATGATCGTAACAAGAAATATCCCTCATCCCTTCCATGCCCCCCCCCCCCACCATTTGTATGCCCCCACTATTTCGACTCTTGTCTTGAGATGCAACTTTAGACTCCTTTATACATCCAAATTGTGTAAACTGCACTTGGCCTGCCATGACTTGCAGGATGAAAGCAGGCTCCCATGAGCAGTGAGAAGATGTTGTCAGCCTGGAGAGTAATGGGGAGCTTCCAAATACATCTCAGACACGATTCAGGAGCGAGATCAGGACCTTGATCTCATCATCTGGAGCTCTTCCATGATCACACTCCATTTTCCCCATACCGCAAATAATAAACAGCCATTATCAATAATGAAATTGTTATATCAACAGGAAGTGATGAGATTACAGGAAGTTGCTTATCCACCCGTAGGCACAAAGCAATACAAATTGGGTTGTGTTGTTTTGATCTTCTCTCTGTCGTATGCATTTAAAATCACCGGATTGAGTTGATTACTGTACGCCGAGTTTGGGGAAAGCCATTCAATGGTGTTTGGGATTGCCGAATGGAATTGGTGTTGAATTATCATGCTGTTTCACGATACATTCTCGAATGCAGATGAAGAAGGCAGCGGAAAGTTTGTAACGTTTTGCTGTCTCCATCTCTCGCCCCCGTCTCTGTCCCTCTACCGCTTGCAGTCATTCGGGCTAAGGTGGTCGGCGAGAAGATACTGGGAGGAGATGGAAACGAAGGTGGTCATGATCCCTTCTCCACGATCCAGTACGAAGTGAAGCAAGTGAAGGTGAGGTGGACGCAGACACTTAACTAAACTATGTTTTATTTGACCAGGTAAGGCCCACTGAGCTATATAGCTGTTTTTCAGAAGCGACCTGGCCACAAATTATATCCAAATACTCTAAACGCATTTTCTTTCTAAATGTGGAAGGAAAAACCAGAGGACCTGGAGAAAAACCCACGTGACCACGGGGCGAGAGCCATGCAAACTCTAAATATACAGGTCTCAGGGTCGGGATTGAACCCATGACCTCCTGTATACCAGGCGAGGTAGTTAACATCTCGGCATGTACAATGGTTGCCACCACACACGGCGATCAGTCTCTGTTTACACCATGTGCCGTGCCGCCGCAGCCGCCACGGTGTCATTGCCAAATCTGAATTATTGATGTGCGGCTCCGTATTTTTAGCCTAAGTTTAATGGAGGTCCCCAG
The DNA here is from genome assembly GCA_014621495.2 of Entosphenus tridentatus. Taxonomy (NCBI): domain Eukaryota; kingdom Metazoa; phylum Chordata; class Hyperoartia; order Petromyzontiformes; family Petromyzontidae; genus Entosphenus; species Entosphenus tridentatus. The sequence goes on from CM025655.2 coordinate 6,900,481, forward strand.
AGGCTTGGGGCTTGCAGGCTTTCAATGAAAGTAATAACAAAAAAGCGGGATTACAAATGGATATATCAAACTCTGTGATTGCAAGTATAATAAAGAGCTAAAGAGGTTTGAGTTTTTTTTAAGGCAAATAAAATAAGACCGTAAGTGACAATTTTATTCAGGGTTAAAACAAAATGAGCACGTTCATTCAGGCTAAAGTGACACCTGTAGTGGAAACGTATTCAGAGGTACGCGTAGAGAAATGAAACGACGAGCATCGCATGCAACAATTCATAGATGCATCATTACGTGCATGACATGTGCATCGATTTGTGTAAGTTCAACGTGATTATTTACGGTTCATGCAAATTGTTCGCTAATTATATACAACTCATACCTGTCAACCCCTTATCAGTGCCCTACCTTATTACAGACCAATTCAGACCTTATTGGTCACCCCGTGTCCTTATAAATCTCAACGTTCATCCTACAAAGTCCCTTCACAAGGGAGAAACACAAACAAAATAGACAAATATGTTTTTTTGCCCCTATTGAAACGGCTGTACGCCGTATGGACCTGACAACTAAATTTCCCTGTACAAGAATACGGGTTAAACCGTCTGAGTTGACAGGAGTGGCAACTGATGACTCTTGGAGACTGGAGTAAACGACAGAGAACGAGGCGAACGGTACAAATGCCACAGCGCAGTTTGAACTAATTAGATGGATGTAACAAGATAGCAGCAACAGCACACACCAGCCAGGAAAAACAAAACAATACAAGCGAGGAAATAAAAATAGATACTGATTTCTAAAATAGAACTGTGACTCCAAATATTGACACATCGTCGAATAACGAGTGTGGTGAATTTCTCGCGTGCCCCTTGAATGCATGTAGACCGACTAAAACACGATGCACATTCATTGCTACATTTGCTCTGTATTTGGATACTTACACAAATAATGTTGAGACAGATTTCGCCCACGATTGTGCAATATGTGCTGTGATAGTAGTAGAGTAGCCCCAGTGCCAGATTAAGCTAGTGCGGGGCCTGTAGCATATGTTATAAAGGGGCCCCAAATAAAAAAAAAACACAAATATTAAAACACACATTTTTTACTTGCACAGTAAAGTAATTGTATTTTTTCAATTGCTATACAGCCAGATAATACGACAAATCGCTAGCCATAAACACTCAGTCGTTCGTAGAAACATTTAAGGTAGTATTGTACTATAGTAATAGAGCAAGTGCAGAATCACTGAACCGGAATTGACAGCTTGAAAGCATTTAGCGCGGGGCCCTTGAAGGTGCGAGGCCCGTAGCATATGGAGCTACTTTTGCTACGAGGGTAATCCGGCACTGAGTAGCCCCCGTGCAATGTAGAGCCTGCAAACTAGCAGCTTGTGAGGTAGCCAGGTGAAGGCATTCTCTTGAGTGTTATCCCCTCGTATACACGGCGAGTCTTCTCCAGAATCTCCAGTTTCTTTTCGCGTGAAGCCAAACTCTCTTCAGAATGGCGTTGACCAAAACATCCTAGGGTGTAGATGCCTCATAAATAGTAGTCTGGACTCCTATTTATGATTAATACGGTATATCAATGGTTGCCAGCACACACACACGTGTGTATTGATAAGTTGTTTGTCTCAGATTGCTGCTCCGGAGACCCATCGGCTAATGGATTATAAAAAATATTTTATGTGGAGAGACACGTGGATTCATGTTCACGTAATTTATTATCCGACTGCTTTTTATTTCAACAACATTGATTTTTGTGCTGATGGGCCCCATCACTTAATTGGATGGCTCTTGCCTACGACATATTTCAACCACAGCAGTGTATATTTAGGCCCAGACTCTGCTGATGTGACCCAGCAGGACAAATCCAATAACAGGTTGTTTTGCTTAAATAGAAGAAATTGTGTTGGACAACGATATCTGGATGGCCAATAGGCGGGTGGATCACAAAAAGCACTCAAATTTAATGTGGAAAGATGGACTAAAGTCTAATCTCGATTTGAAGCTTTCGTGACTGCAGGAATCCATACTCTTTGGTTCTTTCGGTAAAGTCACGTGAGTATAAATAAAATAAATCACGACGTTTCGGGCGCAACACAAGCGTCCGAAACGTCGTGATTTATTTTATTTTATACCTACGTGACTTTACCGAAAGAACCAAGAGTATGGACTAAAGTCTATTTAATAGTAACCACCCTGGACTTGCAATGTCGAGGTCACTGGTTTCCAGCAGTATAAATAGGAACACCGCAGTTAAGTCGATCGCCAGGTTACGTGCGGTGAGGCAAAGCGTGGTTACCCCCACCTCTCCCAAGACGTCTGGCCAGCTAAGGAAGAGGAGACCAAATGCTCTCTATAGAGATGTTCTGCAGAGCTCCCTCGAATGGAGAGGCCTTTCCTCCAGCAGTGCTGTGAGCAAGCAAATCCATGGCTGACAAAACTACCACTCTACCTACCGTTAACGCACCTCCGATTAGCATGGTTGGCTACGTACGGTGCGAAAGAAGGTTTATGTCGAAACAGAAAATTAATATGCAAAGGGCAGTCAATTAAGCGGGAGTTACAAGTTCATCTGGACCACCATGGACTCACTGGCTTCAACTTGGAGGTGCAGAAAATCCCCGAAAAGACGGGAGAGCCGCTGTCTGCCACTAATTGCCCAACACGTGCGAAGTTTCAGATGCTGCCGTGGTGACCGCAGAGAAGGCAGTAATTCCAGAACCGGTTGTGGATGACTCAAGGGTGTTCATTACAGCCCACCGTCCATCTGTACTGCATTACGCAAGCGAACAGCAATACAGACCCATCATTAAGCAGCAGCCTCATAGGCTGATGGGATTAAGGGGTATTAGCGAGCTCCTATTAAGGATGGCATGCCGCACAGATCAAGCGGTGTGTGGTGTATGCGCTATCCTGACAACCAGCGTGTGTACACCAATGACAGTATGAAAATGTTAACCTGGTCTGGGCTTTCTTTAGGTTGGCTCAGCCTAAAATCGTGGAATTAGTACCCCCCCACCGCACCACTGCTTTGTCTCTTATTGCAATTCCGAACACCCATCTCTCCACGCTTCCTTGCGCACTTTTCCGTTTTCACGTCAGTTTCTTCATCAACGCCCATTGACTCCCGCACCTCCTATCAGCACGGTCGGTTACGTACGGCGCGGAAGAAGTTCAGCATACACACATACATCCTTTGTCTCTGATACGTATGCCACGGCAAGCCAAAGATTAATAAAAAAACGTTCTTCCGCGCAAAAAAAAAAATCAGACGCGTCGCGTTTAACCCGGCTACGTCCGCGTTTCACCGCGTGTCGCCTGTCCGCGTGCCCCTGCAGATGTTCCGCGGGTTTGACAAGATGTCCGAGGTCAAGTACGTGTACACGCCGCTGCACGACAGCCTGTGCGGTGTGCGGCTGCAGGTCAACAACGTCCAGTATGTGCTGGGAGGTGAGTGCTCGTTTGTCGCGCGTAACGAACCCAAACGCACGGCCCCCCCACATTTGATCGATCGCGCCGGAAACGGTTGCTGCGGCGGCGCGGGCCGATTTTAGATTTTGGGGGGCCCCTGGGGTAGAGACGTGTCATGAGCGAGCAGTCGAAGGGCTGCGTGCGTACACAGCCACGATTGACGTCGATGTCAATTGGAACTCCCTCTCTTGATTTTGTCTACGTACGATCAGCAACAATACGACTATAATAGTAGTGGTATGTTTGTATGTTGGACTTCTTTCGCACCATACGTAGCCAACTGTGCAAATCGGAAGTGCGGGGGAAGGACAACACACTAAACACAAAAAATAGTTCTAACGAAATGAATTTTAAATCGAGATTATGTAAAAGTGCAAAGCTCCAGTGGCTTCATAATAAGAGGGACTTTTAGGGACACATTGTGATAGTAAATTACATGAATCCCGGGGGGGGGGGGGGGGGGGG
>CM025655.2:6911337-6930032 GCA_014621495.2 Entosphenus tridentatus
TACTATATGAAGGGACTATGCCTTTGTTATTATTAGTATCAAAGGATGTCATGTTCACTGTAGTTGATTGAGTCTGATTACTTAGTTGTACAGAGCAGGATATAGAACAGCAGGGATCGCATTCATGATATTAAGAGTTACATTTCCACCCATCACCAACCCCACTGGCTAACGTGGTGATGTATGGTAAATTTACCACCATAACCTGTATGGTGAGGAGGCCTTCATCCAAGCGTGGATACACACATTTACGTGAATACTATCATACTGGACGTCTGTGAAAAACGGCTTCATAGCTCATCGTATTCCTCCAGTCTCAACAAAGATTCTGATCATGAACCCTCTGTGGTTGCTCAAGTGAGTGCCACTGTACCACTTGGTAGGTCATCACAATTGGTTTGTCCAGTGGACAGACCTGCCGCTGGCAAAAATGTGGAAATTCCACTCCTGGTCGAGGAACACCAATCGAGGTGAGTACTGCCAAATGCTTGTGTAGCTGTTGGGACACTGCGTACATTTTAGTTTGACCTTTTTACTTTGAATTAAAAGTTTTGGATATCGTGAGCGGAAGCCCGGTCGCTTTTGTTTCCCCCCCCCCCCCTTCTGTTGGAAGCTGCTCACAGATCGACGAAATACAACACACGGGGGAAAGGGAGAGAGAACATGATACAAAGTAACCCACGTGGAGTGGACGAGTGGGGATCGTGAGCCCTGGACAGAAACGCACTCGGTCTTGCCAACATTTACCAATCCCTGCCTCACTTGATGCAGCTAATCTGGCTGTGACGGTCCCACCTGATGACGGAGGCTTGTGTTGCCTCCGAAACGTCGTGATTTTTATTGTTTTATTTTTATTAATTTAATTTTTTACCTACGTGACTTTACCGAAAGAACCAAGAATATGAATCCTTGCAGTCACGAAAGCTTCAAATCTAGAACGTAAACATTTCCCTGCAGATGACGACGAGGCAAGCCGCAGCACTGCTGCGTAATTGTGGTTGCGCCACTTTAGGTCCCAGGGGACACGGTGGCTGCGCTAGGCCCAAGCAAATCAAGCATCAGCTCAAAAGAAGGGCCCCGGTTTCATGGAGCAAAAAACAATTCCGCCTGCTACAAAGTTGCTGATTATATATGTGTGTGTGTGTGTTTCAGAGCAGTGTTATTTACGGATGTGTTGCGTATTTGTTATTTGTCCATGAAATATAGAGGGGGTGCATCAAACATCGGCTCAAATTCAAATCTTAAATAAGCATCAAGATAATTACTGTAACATTAAACAAATCTAAATCTATCCCATTTTGCCTACATTATCTTCCCTTATCTCACACTAGGGTTCATCTGGGCCTTTATATATTTTTCATCCCACCAAGGGGTTTATAAATTGAATGGCAGGGCTCCAAAAATTATTTCTGTTTAGGCCCCCCCCCCGGGCCGCCGGCGGCCCGCCCGGGGGGCCCCCCCCCCCGTCCCCCCCCCCCCCTTCCCCCCCCCCCCCCCCCAACTGGGGTGTAGACTTACCATCTCACGGTGGTCGGCAAAGAAGGACTGCTCGATCAATGGGAACCTTTTGCTCCCTAGGTTCTTGCGTATTCTGATCAGCTGCGAGAACTGGAGGAGAGAGAGAGAGAGACAAGAGAGCTGAACAGACAAAAAAAGCAGGCTGTGAGACAGAGCGAAAGGGGAGGTTGTGATGGAGGGGGGTCCAATGAGTGGGGGCGGGTGGGTGGGGGGGGGGCAGTGTGCGTTGTGGTCGGGAAACTTGAGGGATCGTGGTGGGGGGGGGTAGCAGGGGTGGGGGGAGAAGGGAATGGGTGTCGGTCGACAGGAGGTATTTTCACTTTTGTTCCGAGCGAGAGCAGAGCTGTAAAAATAAGAGGAGGCTCTGTATAAGTAGCGACGAAGCCCTACCCCGTGTGCCCGGCACTTGCACGCCATCTGAATCGCCAATTAATGGCCCATTCTGGTGAAACAAACTCAGGGCCTGCGAGCGAGCGAGTGAGTGTACATCTCCAACGCACACGTGAAACCAGTGCAATCATCTCCTGCCATGCGTTATGTATGTTGATGTGAAGACGATATATATTAAAATCCCAGACACTGCAATATATAATTTATACGAAAAATGTAGATACAAATGCACTGCAAATCCATACCCCAATTATTGCTCGCAAAGATCAGTAAAGTCTACCATAGTGCACTTTCTAAGACCTAGGATTGCTACCTAAAGTCATTTACTCATAGATAAGGTATTTAAATATTTGATGAGCAAATGTTTCTGTGATTTGAAAGGTATTAAAGTGAGACATTGTAGAATGTACAAAATTCATGAACCCCAAACAACTTTAATGAAAGGCTCATGACTTAAAAAAACGCAACATGCGAAGAGAAAATACATTTAACAAACTTAATAAACAAACAAATAAACGGCCAGCCTTGCATGGGGAAATTTTCATTATTCTCATTGATCAAAAAAAACCCCTTCAGAAGCATTATCTGCATAATAATATCAGCCAAAATAAATCTACGAATGCATTTTGATTAAACATAAAATATACCGAGGCCACGATTAAGTTTACCGAATCCACCCAAATGTCTTTGGGAGTGTGCCCAGTGTGCTGCCCGAACACACCTCCCGTTGTTGTTTCCGAAAGCACGAGGATTGATGACCCAGGGCCCCATTGTGAGTGTGCAAATGGCGACGGTGACGCACTGTGGCGATCAGCATTCCCCCAGTAACTGCCTCATTTGTTGGTCAGATGTGTGCCCAATGTGGAGCCCCAAGTACTGTATGGGACCGGATAAATCAATCATCATTACCATCAACATCATCATAAAAAAACAATTGTCTTTTCCGCAATCGAGTTCCAATTATCCTATCGGCATGTCATGAGATTAAGTGTCCATTTGGAAATGTAGCAGAGCAGCACAACACAGTGTGTTAAGAATATGGACCACAGAAGCAGACATGATAGAATTAATTCTGAAAGTCTGACAAGTCATCTGCTGGACTAATGAGCAAGCAACCGCTTCGATCCTTGGCTCGAATCTAGATTTTAGCCAATCATGAGTAATTGGGCTCTCAAGTGGAGATAACTTGTGGGTCTCAGCCAAGTTACCAATAATTGAGCGCAAAACTTCACACTGAATTAGTTGTTTTCATTTCATTTGACGACATTTCAGCTCTGAGAAATAAAAGTACCGGATTGACTGTCACGTGATGAGTGGTTCTCCGTAGGCAGATATGTGGGAACGTGTGGCCTCGAGTGTATGAATAAAAATGTAATTTTAAGGGATCTCAAGGGCACTAGAAGGAATTTTGAATGTTTGGCTATGTGGGCCATCCTGTAATAAACGTGGCATGCACTTATCTGTGAGATTTTTCCTCCTGGATTTCTTGTCACATGGCATTATGCCAATAGGATAATTGGAATACATTTTGGAAAAACAAGACGAAAAAATGACCCAATATAAAATGTTCCATCCATCACAAGCAGGCTCCTCTTGAACACGTGAAGAAAATTTGTCATTTTATATACATAACAAAAATCGGCTGGAGTGGTGGCACAGTGGTTAGTGCACTGCGGTTTGAACCCGACCAACCTTAGTGGCGAGTGATATCTGAACGGGTCCTGATGGGCTTGCCAACCCATTCAACCCTCACAGTGATGAACGTGTTGGAGGTATGGTCAAACAACGCCCATGACTGATACGGCGTGGGGTTGGCCTTTGTCCACCAGTGGCTGTCAACTGTTTACTATTGTACAAACATTAATTTTACTTTAACTAAAATAACTTGGATCTCTTTCAAAAGAGACAATAAATCCCAGTGACTTTCAGCAGTTATATTAAACCGATTTAAATTTGTGTGATAGGGGTTGCGGTTATCATCCCCTCCCCCCTTCACTAACCTGGTAAAGTATGGCCAAAAGCCACCATAACTGATACAGTGTGGGAAGGCCTTCATCCAGCAGTGGATTAACCAAGAGCTGTTCATAATGTCTTATTTCGACAGCCGAAGTGGGCATAACATGCAGCAAATGACACCACACGTTCACTCCCCAAACTGAATGGACGCGCATGGCGGGGCCTACCACGCTCATGGCCATGGGGCCCCTGTCTGTGTAATTAAATTCTCAATACCAATGCTAATGCCACTGCAGCGGATGGTCCTACGCAGGCCTCCTCAATGACGCAGGTCAGACTGGAGAAATCGTGATCATTTGTATTATTTCCCCCAGCAGTTTCCAGTCTCGGCGCCCCACCCCCCCCCCCCGCAGCGGCTTGAGCGGGCACAGGTAATGGGGGATGGTTTGAAGCACCGGGGATTGATGTGTTTTTGAACGGTTTGTCGTCACGGGGATTTGAGGCTCCCGCTAACAAAGGGTTGGCACCGTAGATGGATCATGCGAGCCGCTGACATGTTTGAACGCGAGTGATTATTGCAGAGTTAACGTTTCAAAAGGAAGTGGCCTTAGAAGGGTGCCTTGCAGAGTGACGGGTCATCCTGAAAACGGAGTCCTGGGGCTCAGGAAGACAAGTACAAGAAAAGTCTAAGCTGGAGTGGTGTTCATCTCTTGTTTAGAGCCGTGAGCCAGTGGTGAAAATTCCACATTCCTATAACAGAGACAGGTTTATCCAAAGGGCAACTACGATTGACTTTCACGCAAAGCCGTAACTCCTTTTTGTCAACCACAGAGAGATGAATGCGTGGGTCAACCCCCGACCGGGATTTGAAGTCACGTTCTTCTGACTCAACTGTACCAGCCCAGAAACGGCACTGAATGACAACCACCAGCAGCCATCCCCTTGCGGTGATGCCGGATAGGGGCCTCCCCACGCTGTGTCGGTCATGGGGGTTGTTTGAGCACGCTTCAACACGTTCGTCTGTGCGGGTCGCTGAAGGGGGGGGGGCCGCCGGGGGGGGGGGGGGGGGGGGGTGGTGCCACGGCCGGTCGAGATATCATTCGCCACCGATGTAAGCCGTGGCCGGGAGTTGAACTCGCCCGATTCGTAGCGGCAGTGCGTTCAACCGCTGCTCCAACGCTCCGACCAAAAAAACACAAGTGGCGTATTTAAATACCAAGCAAAGCGTGAATAAAACAGATCGGGTGCGTGTTGGGAAAAAAATGAATTTTGCCGCGGCGGAAACTTTGCGACCCACCACCCACGGCTTGTCGCAGAAGGCGTGCACGGAGGGGAGGGGGTTGACGGCCGGAACGTCGCCGTACTCCAGGCCCACGAGCAGCGTCCGGAAATCGTCGCCCGTGCCGCGCGCCGGCTGCCGGACCAGCACGAAGTCCGGCTTGAACGATCTGTCCGTCGTGCAGCAGGGTAGGGAAGAGGCCGTGTGGTGGACGGAGGGCCGGGGGGTTTTGGGATACGGGGGGTGAAGGGGGTGCGGAGCGACCGGTGTTAATGCGGGGGGGGGGGGGGTGCAAGGAGGAAAGAGCAAGATCACTTACGCAGCAAGAAATCGTAATCGTCGCCGGGAATTGTAAGCTACCGTTAGTGGGGTCAAGCGGGCCAATTATATACAACGCATACAATTCAAAATAATACGACTATTATGTTCGTGTTACGATGTTATTTTACAGTTGTGAGTGTCCGTTCGGACGCGTTCCGAGAGGAGATGGAGCGATGCGATCAGCCCGTGCTCGGTGGATTGTTACATCGAGGGATTGTGAGAGGTGGTGGTGGCTTTTGGGGGCCTTCATTCAGCAGTGGATTGACCATGGCTGATGATGATCATGATGACAATTTTGTTTGCGCCAATCGCCAAAATGTAACATTACCACATTAATTGCAAACGTTGTAAGTTATCTATTCTCACACATATGGTGTGATGCACGTTTATCGAACGTAACAATACATTTCAAATCCATTGCAACGGAGGAATTGAATAGTAAACTACACGAACTTTCTCCTGAAGCCCTCTCGTGGTGAGCAGACCTCGGCATTGGCATTCAGCTTCTGAACACACACATTGCTGCCATCGTGCGCAAGAAGAGACTAGAATTGCATCGCGAAGTGCCCCGTAATTTCACAAAGTTACACTGCTGAGATTATTTTATTTCAAGATGAAAAAAAACCCCGCTAGACTTGTAAAAGTGTTCAGTTCTTCTCAGCGTGACTAAAATATGTCTTTTTTGCCTTTTTAATCTTTGAAGCGCGCGCGTACAATAGCCGCTTTGTACAACTCCACATGCCTGCTAAATAGTAGAGGAGGGGGGGGGGGGGCGCCGGGGGGGCCCCAAAAGGACAAGTCATTTAAGTTTCGATTTAAAGCTTTCGTGACTGCAGGGATTCATCTTCTTGGTTCTTTCGGTAAAGTCACGTAGAATGGAAATAATTATTTTATTATTGTATTATTTCCATTCTACGTTACTTCTTTATAGAAAGAACCAAGATGAAGTCATTTAAGGTTAGGAAGAGACAAAAAAAAACGCGAAGTACTAGGTGCAGAAATACACCCATGAGTGACAGATTTAGAGCAACACATTGGCAGTACATGATACTTCATTTTATAAAAATGCCACTAAATTATAATCCCATCGTTGTGGTTATACAGCATGGATGAGATATTTAGTTCTTCACCCAGTTTGGCCTTTTCCAGGGCTTTTGATTGATCGTGTTATCTGCCGTGGGTTTCTGTATTTACGGGCAAAGCAAACACGACGCGATATTGCAATTATCGTACTTGCAGTTGCAAGTGATCATAATTGACAAGGGTGAATTTACGCGCGCAAGAGGTCATCTGGGCTATCTGGCCTGCATACACAATATGTTGGCTGGCTGCCTGCCGGCTGGCTGGCTCAGAGGCCGCATGCGCTGGGGAGGTTCTGTGGAGATCTTGGGTTCGAACCCAGGCAGCCGCCCGTGACGATGAAACCGGGATTCTCAAGTGGTGAGCTGACGGTGTCAGCCAGGTCACCAATGAAATGCAAATGTGGTTCGCTACGTAATCCGGTTAACCTCCAGCTCTGCGAAGTAAAACTATTATATGACGTGACGAACACTAGTCAATAGCAGGGAATGTGGATACGAGGTCACTGAAATACATCGTTCGGATGTAGCTCAGTGATACCTGCTTGTGCGGACCATTCTCACACGGGGTTGCACTGCTGTGTGTGGACCAGAGGTCGTTTTAAGGTATCTCAGATGTAGTTCTGTGATATCCGCTTCCATCGGCCTTTCTCAAAAAATGAAGGGTTGCACTGACTGCTCTTGGTGCGTATCGCACGACCAGGATGGAAATTGGGGGGGAAAAAAAATTCATGTTGATGCATTGATATGCAATCCTCCTGCATATGAAGCATGCAATCATGCACCGATTAATCGATTAAAATTGATGCATATACGCTCGATGCACACCAAGAACTATAAATAAAATGTAGTGGCATTTTTGTAGCCACAATATGATGTTCTGCCAAAACGAACGTATTATAATGTACGCGAATTGTATGCAAATAATTAACTGTTACAATGATGCTAATGCATATGAACAATAGAAACGGATAAATCTGCTCAAACGGAGCAGTATACGTTCGATCAAAAAGAATTGCGATTCTGAATCGTGAAAAATTCAAAGCATTCTTCCATGTCAATTTTTATGAGAGAGAGAGCTCATTAAACTTTTCTCCGTAATCTCTGGGTTTCAACTGTGGTGTCATGTACCTAATTGGTGTCAACGCTGTCTAACTAAGAGCAATATAGTTCTTTTTAACATCGACCAGGCTAGCAGAGGTGAAGAGTTCAGCATAATATTCTCAGGCGATTCTAATTTTTTAAAATTAATTTTTTAACATCACATGCAACACAGTGGCCCCCTGGGAAGCCACCGTTTCAAACCCTAAGGGACGGGAGGGGGAATTTCGTGGTAGGGCATTGAGCCGAGGCAGGCCGGCAACTGTGCACTTAAAGGCGACGTGGGTGCTGTTAGAACCGCAAGAGCGTTCAAAAGATAATTGAAAAGGCACGCAGAGCGGCGAATCGCCTGATTGCAGCAGAGCTCACGATTGACGATCATTTTCGACTTAAAAAAGGCAAAACAAAACCTCGTAATGCTGCGGGACTTTATTTCGGGCGAGTCACGACACACTAGTTTGTAGGCTGAACTTAAACAGCGCAAAGATACTTTTACGCAACCTGTAGGAAAAAGGCGTGCGTGTTTGTGGTACACAAACTAACAAACAATTACTTATGGAGCTCTCCCCTGTGACCCCGTAAAACTAAATAATGATCTAAACGTGCGTCAGGTTTTTATCCTGACATAAACATCTAATACTGGTAGGAACCTCCTGGGTAAACCAGCCCACAGGGGATTATTGTGTCCGTCTTGCAGGGAGGGGCTGGGTGGGGAGGGTGGGGTGGGGCTGGGTGGGGAGGGGCTGGTCACCCCGTGGTGCCCTTATAAAACTCAACGTTTAACCTACTCACGCCGGCTTGTGCCCGCCCTCACAGTCGGCCATATTTGCGGAATACACCACGCCGCCGTTGACCCTGGCCATTGACCGAGCAACCCGACGTTCCTACCAGCCCCCTCCGCAGGAATGTGTTATTATTCAGTGTATCAACTGATTGGAATTTGTGATTTTTTAATTCCTGGAGCATTTGGTGAGGAAAAGTATGGACTGGCATTGCCCATCAGGGTCTTCTCGGCAGGGTCAGGGTTTGCTCATAGAGACCCAAACTCATGTTTTTTTTTTTTGCCACGAGTATTTTTGTCACCTGCTGAAATGGCCCCATCGTTCAGAGGGAGTGCACTCACCAATAGCATCAGTTCACTCAGATGGAAAAAATCCTGTTTAAAATCGGGTCGCTTGAACCAAGCGCTCCTGGGATTAAAGTATGGGTCTGCAAGGTCAGTCGGACTGTGGACTAAACACACATTTCATTTTTTTTTTAATCTGGAGATGCAGAATGCAAGACGATGTGTTTATAATGTGTGTATAATATTTTTTTCCACCGTCTAAGCGCTGCAAAGAGAGGGCCTTGTACATTGACAGCTTGCCTAACGAGCAGTCTTCCGAAACGATCGCGGCTAAGTTTTTCTTTTTTTAACGCAAGTTTAGAAAACATTCTTTCAAGATGTAAAAATAAAAAAGTGCGCCTTTAAACTCCGAACCTGCTGTTATCTTGACGTGTTTACATTTTCAAAAGCGCTATGGTTCACGCCAAAAAATAAGAAACCCAACACAGTGCAGTGTGGGAAATCCAAGCCGGCATCAACTTGAATGCAGCCTCGTTATCGCAACGCTGCGTTTTAGTGGCTTAGGTGCCACGGCCAACATACCCAGAGGGACATCGGAGCACATTTTTCTTCCTTTCACAATCGTGTGTACATATGCATATGCCTAAAAGGGCACATAGCCTGGCACAAGCACCCGTGGTGACTTCACCGCCACTTACACTAAAAACTAAACCATTTAAAAAAAATTGTTTTACCAGGTAAGACCGACTCAGCTCTATAGCTCTATTTTAGAAGCGATCTGGGCACACATGATAGCTCAACGAAGTGGCTTATCAGGTGGACATTTACAGCAGCCAATTACTCTAAACGCACGTTGATTCTAATTGCGGAGGGGAAACGGAGGACCTGGAGAAAAATCCACGCGACCACGAAGAGAGAGAGACACACAAACTCCAAATATACAACAGGTGTCAGGGTCGGGATCGAACCCATGACATCCTGTATACCAGGCGAGGTAGTTAACATCTCACCATGTTGAACTTCTTTCGCACCGTACGTAGCCACCCGTGTTAATCCAAGGTGCGGGAAACAGCCACGAGATAACTATAGCGGGAAGCTCTGTGGATAGGAGTCCAGAAACTCCCTTCCCACAGCAATCCATGCTGTAGGCTCCCTGCACCTGTTACAACCAAGGCTTACGGCTCTCTTTTCTCTAGCTTATGACTGCCTCTTTATATCGAAAGATAAACATCGCCCCTGTTTATGTGTACAGTATCGTGAGATGCAGTCGCATGCCGACGTTATATAAACACAAATTGTGTTGGCTCCCATCAAGAACCCATACGTAGACTCCAAGACACACATTTCATGGCAGGCAGTATGCACTGATTTACTGATTAAAAGCGTTCTTCTATTCGTTAGATATCTAGATATGTGGATGTTTATCCTTCATGTAAACCGAGTCTCACCATTGGAACCTCATTTGCCAGTAGAAAAATATGATAATTGTTTTTTTACCCTTTTTTCTGGCAACAAAACTGACACCTTTTTTTTGGTCCAACACCATGTGAGACTAGGCTCTAAGGAAAGCTGTCTCGGGTGTGAACCAACAAACTTCAAGGACAGTGCATACATTATCAGAGTTATGTTTTTTGTTTGCATTCCGACTGCAGGTATTGTGGTCTATGCAAACATGACTCCTTGTAAAAAAAAAAAGTGTCAGTTTTGTTGCCAGATAAAAGGGTAAAAAAGCAATTATCAAACCGAGTCTCCTTCACAAGAGAGCGAAACAATACATTAACAGTAAACAACAATAATGCAGAATTAATGCTCATCCGAGACACATTTTCATCTCCGGCACAGGGTATAGCTCCAAAGAAATTACATTCATAACGACCAAGCAATGAACACAACACATTCCCAGCGTCCTTTATCGGGACGTGCGCGCTTGAATGTTACCCAAGGGACACGCAGATAACAGGTACAAAGTGGCAATGTGTTGGCCATTACGTTGACAACAATCGTTTTCGCCATGAAGCATCCCTGAACAATACGTAGAAAGACATGTAAATACGGACACCAACAATCGCCCCCAGCAGTGACGCTTCAATAAAAACAAACCCAATTGAACGCAGTCTTCAGGACAGCATCCGCGGTCGTGTCAAAAAAGTGCACGAGACATTTCACCGCGGAAATGGCTCGAAACACCGACTTGTTTAAAGTGGAACATTGCCAATGCAATTCATCACAATCTGTCCAGCGTCACACTCTATGCGTTGTCGCTGTTGTTGACAACACACTCGTGTTGTTAAACAAGGGGGGGGGGGGGGTTGTTTTTTTTAACCACCACTCTTCCCCCCCCCCCGGGGGTTTTTATTTCAAATCCGAATATTTTTTCTTTTTTCCCCCCCCCCCCCCCCCACCAAAAAAATGAACAGACGTCAAATCCAATAATTTTCCCACAGAGCGTATATTTACTTTAATAAGTATGGCCGTGTGCCTTTCCAAAGAATACAAAATAAGTGTCTAATAATAAAAGCGCTTATTTTTGTGTGTGCTCGCGTGTGACTTTGGCGTCGCGGTGGAAATGGGGAGCGGTGGAATAGCGGTTAGCGCGCTTAAAGCTATGAGCCTGGAAACGCGAGTTCGATTCTCAACCACGAACATGATCTGGTCCTCCTCTAAGTAAAGTCAGCCGAACATGAGTACCTGGGGCATACCACATCCACTCGTGCGCCGTGCCAGCCTTAATCGGTGATCGCTGGCAGCATTCAACCCCAACAGTCTTTGACAGCCCTATACAAGCCTCTACAAATGGGTCTTTGTTTCGTTTTTGTACGTCAATCATACTGATCATAGGTGGCACGGTGGCGAGATGTTAACTACCTTTCCAGGTATACAGGAGGTCATGTGTTCGATCCCGACGCTGATGCCTGTAAATCTGGAATTTGCGTTTTCTACCCATGATCACGTGGGGGTTTCTCTGGGACCCCCGATGTTTTCCCTCCACATTTAGAAAAGATACGTTTCGGGTATCTGTCTGGTATAGTCTTCCACATGATAAGCCACTTCGTTGAGTTTTGAAAAAAATGCTGTATCGCTCAATGGGCCTTACCCGGTAAAATAAAAAGCTTAGTTTAGTTTATTGAAATGTTGGTGGCATATGCCTGTAATTTAGTACTGTGAAGGCAAGGGTTGGTGGATCACACACATATTGTCGTGAAACTCCTTTCCCATGGGCATCGAAGTGCTATACTCTGGCTTGCCAGGATAATACAGCTCACCTGTTTCATTTGTATGGGATAGAGGTTTGTCCCATCGCACGTGGGGGTGGGTGTTCTTCGGGTGCTCCGGTTTCCTCCCATATTGTAGACAATCGATAATTGGCCAATAAAACCTTAATATATAGAGGACTGCAGAGCTTGGGGCTGGCAGGGGGGGTTGGGGGGTAGTTTGGCACTGGCTCACCACGTGGCAGCCTTCCCCGCTTGTCTGGTTCCTCGCGTCTCGTTATTTCTCTTCAAGAGAATACTGTGTGCGTTACAAAGTGTAAATCATTATATCGACTCTGTATAAAAGGGCAATTGGAGCATTGATTAGAAAAACGAACTATTGTCGGGGAAGAATATGAATAGACAAATGTTCCACCAGCTATGGTCAATCGCAACTGTGTTTTTTGTTGTTGCCACGTATGTGACATCCTTTCTGGCTGAGCGATAAACTGGGATTGGACCGTATCTGTGTGCGCGTGGGTGAGTGCTTCGGCAGGCAAAAAATAAATCAAGCCATCTCTTATGTTTTTTTGACTTCACAATCTCGTCAAGGAGTGTAAACCACAACACGAACTCTGGTCATCCTCACTCCGGCTTTTGCCTATTCATCGAACAAAGACGGTCACTGCACCGCGCGTTTTCAGATACGCTTCTGTGGCCGTCTGGAATGCTCTTCCTTCCGATATTAGGAAGCCACTGGAGCTTTGCACTTTTACATCATCTTGATTGTAAATTCATTTCTTTAGAACTGCTTTTTGCGTTTAGTTTGTTGTCCTTCCCTGCACCTCCGATTTGCACGGTTGGCTACGCAAGGTTGTGAAATAAGTTCATACATATAATTCAGTGAGGCTTTAGTGGGTGAAGAATGTGTGGTAGGTATCGTGGCTTACCTCACTACCTTGGTGCCGTTCCTCATGAGCTGCATGTCCACCATACAGCCAGTCTCCGTGTAAGCGGCCAGGTTGATCTCAGAAAACTCCGCCTGCAATGGAAAACGCCCCAAAAATATATACAAGTTTAGAAAAAATTTGCATGGCTATCGTTGAAACAGCCAGTCGATCGACAGGTCGCGTCCGTCAGGAGTTTGGTGTGGGTACCCCCCACCTCTTCCAAGTTGTCCGGCTAGCATGCAAGAGGAGAAACCCTGCAGAGGGATTCTCCAGAATTCCCTCTAGCGGAGGACAGCGGTGTTGTGAGCCGTTGCAGGGATGTGTCCTTAACCCACTGAAACAGCCACCAAAAAAAACTGCGCTGAGTCATTGCGAATATTTTTTTTTATTGTATTGCATCGTGCGACCGTGCGAGAGACGGCCGAAACCTTGGGGGAGGCCTTCATCCAACAGTTGATGGGTCGTGATGACGATGCATGCAGATTTGTAAACTCATCGGGTTAGGACGTTTTAAAAAGTAATAGTCATACATGCAAAAAGGTGTTTCAGAAAGCAAATGAACAACACAAAATCCCGGCATGCTCTGCATGTCAGTGTTACATCACCAGTCGTGCAATTATTATCTGTACACAGCCTGCGTGGACCAGGAATTCTAAAGAAACGTCACGGTATACACATGGTAAACGTTGTGGGTTTACTCTCCAACACACCGGTGTGCTGAAGTAGTAACGAATTGACACGTTTTGTTTACGTGACGAACCTTATTAATTGGCTTGTGTCGGGTGATGGTGAGTTAACGACATTTATTTGTACGCTATCTAACCTATACAACCTCTATTATAAAACAAATTGGTCGTGACAGTTCGCGAGAGCTTAAAGTGTCGTCGTGTTACACAGTAGCAGGACAACAAGACAATTGTATACCGGTATCATCCTTATTAGAACTCATGAACACAGTTTCACCATCACTGCCTCGTTAGTCAGAGTAACGGCTTGCAGTTGGCTTTTAAGTCGTTGCAATCAAAACAAGAAAATAAATCCACACACAAGTGCGCGCACACTACCGCCTGAGATGGAACCAGCTGTGCAACAACAACAAAAAGAGATAACATCGCTTTGAAACAAGTTCCTTCGAGTTGTGCTCTCCATTAACGACACATGTCTACGGAGGTTCTGCGCACGTGCTCAGGCATGACTCCAAGGAATGCCATTGAGCGAGCACATTCACTCACTTTGGCTCGTGTCACGTGCACCGAATACTTGGGCCGTTCTGGTACTCGGGGTTCCATTAAGGCCAGCTGTTTGACCACAACAAACACATGTGGTGTATTCCCACGCCATCGGTGCTGGAGGAGTATGAATTTGTGGTCGCTGTTAGAAAGCTCATTTGTGATAATGTGCCCATCATTCGCGTGGTGCAAACGCCCATTTTTATTTCGAGAAGCAAACGTTTTAGTTGTGGGTTTATAAACAAACAAACAAACAAGTACACACAACGCACAAGGTGGCCGGGTGTTTCTCAGAGGTCAGAGTGCTGTGGGTTGTTTCCAGGCATCTGCCCGTGATTAAGCCAGGTCTCCTCGCAGAGTGAGGGTCTCAATCTGTCACCAATCTCCTTGGATAGCCATCTGCCTCGTCGGTCGTCGTTCTACACCCAGTTGCCCACATTCCTACACTCGAGCCCCTTTGGGCAGAGGTCGCAAACGGGTTTTGATTCCTTACCCGTACCCGTACCCAGCCGCACCAGGCTCGCATACAGGTACCCGATACCCGTACCCTACCCGATACCCGGCTACCTGTACCCGGCCGGGTATCGGGTAGGGTACGGGTACCCGATTGCAACCTCTGGGATGAAGCCATGTTGCAGGCGCGGGTGGGTTGATTCTAGGAACTTGAATTGTGAGAAGAGACAAGACGTTGGGAAATGAGTGACAAACGGTGACTCGCCAGTGACTCACGGCCTACCCGTACCCGTACCCGGCCGCACCAGGGTCGCAAACGGGTACCCGTACCCGTACCCGGCCGGGTACGGGTAGCCGGGTATCGGGTAGGGTACGGGTATCGGGTACCCGGTTGCGACCTCTGCCTTTGGGTGACTCAGGTGAGCATGGTTGGGGGGAGGGGGGCCGGGGGATAATAAAAAATATTTCTGACAGACCTTGGGGAGTTCGGATGTCGACTTTGCAAGAGCTGTGGAGTCTAGCGGAGGAGGGGCAGCGATGACGAGGTGTGATGGCATCAACGGCATTGGCCCTGTTGACCTCTTTACATTGACCCCTGAGCATGAATGTGAGAATTGCGTTACCGGTAAGGGCAATGGATGTGGTTGCTTAGAAACGAGAGTTTTTAGTGGCCCTCCAAAGAATGGGAGAATGTCATCGGAGCCAATACACTGGCAATGAACTCGAATTGCTAATTGTTTTGAAACATTATCACTAGTGAACAATCGAGTATGTTTGTTACAACAAAAAACTCAAGTATATAGTCGGCTGATATTTCACGCAAATGCCCTTCGTCAGAGCACAGAGAAAGAGAGGGCAGAGAGATTTATTGTTGGAGATCACACTTTATACTGGGGGACTGTGAGAAAACTGGACCATTTGAATGCATTTGGAACACTTTGATGATTTTCATTCATGGTTTGTGTACCCATACCATTGCAGTTGCTTACTTTTTCCAGTAACACACAATTATTTTTTGGGGGTAAAACGCAACTACGTTACTCTACCGAAAGCAACTGAAAGAGAAGAAAATGCGAATAGATAGATATATATTTTTTCAATAACTGATTATCATTAAAAAAAACAAAGGAAACACGTGTTGGCATAAAAATGAATGTAAATCTTCACCCACCCATTGGCCTGCACGGTTATTTACGATACCCTGCACCGACTGCTACGGCCATCACTCAACGAGGCGTCTAAACGCGTTACGGGTGGCTTTTATGACTCACAGTCCTAGCACTGGTTTATTGAAAGGAATACACTGATGAGCTATGCATCACTTGCCCAGTAACTTCACGTGGCACTTTCTCTGGAAAAAAAATGCACCATGTCGGTTTGGGGATTTTTTTTCTTCATCCAAGATCAAGTGTGCAGGCAGTGCAACTGCATTGGGGCCCCACGGATCAGAGGGGCAGGGCCACCCAGAGGAAGGGGAAAAGGGACATTTTCTTCCGGGACTTACACAAAAGAAGGCCCAACATACGGGCCTGTTTTTTTTTCGTCGATCATAAATAAGATGACCCCATGTGGAATTCTTCCCCGACCCTCCAGCCCTGAGCTTCCAGAAACATCTGGGCTGCCCTGTGAAGGAACGCAGGGGCCAAGCTAGGAAGAGAATTCGAATTGGACAGGAAGGCGGCGGGAGGGGGGGGGGATTTTTATTCCTTGTGCTAGGGCGCATGCCAACCACGCTCCACCACTGCGAGGGAGAGTTGGCTGCGAACACCCGTTCAGCGAAGAGCAGCAGGGAGATGTGGATGGCCAAACTGGGCTTCCGCCAAAGGCGTTGATCCTTTTTTTTTTGCAGCGGAGCAAATACGTCACCGCAATGCCATAAAATACTCGGAGATGTTTCCAATGCACCTACGGCGAACAATTAAAACATGAGATGGTGTTTGCAGCCCACACACTTACAGCTGACACGTACAAATAGCGTCGTGCTTGTCAATGTAAGCGTTTACGTACTTTCATTTAGGTTCAACAAAAAACATCCTAGCATACGGAGCGGTTTATGTAATATGTAGTCTACATAAAGTTAATCTTATTTTGCGTGTACATACAGTGGGAGGCATTCAGCCTGTCGGCATTCGGGGGGTAAATTCACATAAATTACGTTTCCTGTAGAGCACATCTGCCATACTTTGGTTACACCCTTGGCCATAACGCAGATTATACTGGTAGGAACCTCCTGGTTACACCAGCCCACAGGGGATTATTGTGTCCGTCCGTCCATCATGCAGGGAGGGGCTGGGTGGGGAGGGGAGGGTGGGGAGGGGCTGGGTGGGGAGGGGTTGGTCACCCCGTGGTGCCCTTATAAAACTCAACGTTTAACCTACTCACGCCGGCTTGTGCCCGCCCTCACAGTCGGGCATATTTGTGGAATACACCACGCCGCCGTTGACCCTGGCCATTGACCGAGCAACCCAACGTTCCTACCAGCTCCCTCCGCAGGACAATGTGTTTACACTCCTCACCACCATCATCGGCTATCAGCTTCGAGTTGTTGCCATTTCTCACGGACTTGTGATGCAAACATTACATCCAGTACTTGCACATGAGCTGATTCTATTGTTCCATCTCTGCGGTGGATGAACTTTCGGGTACGATTCCTTCTTTGCCTGCGACTCCGTCGTAGGTCTCGACCACAGGCCCCTTTGTAGCGACGTGTCCTGTGCAAACCCGACTTGAGTTTTTTAAATAGTTTTTTTTTATTGAACAAGTTTGAAAACTAATTTCTTTAGAACTGCTTTTTAGTGTTTAGTTTGGTGTCTTTTGCTCCCATACCTCCGATTAGCACGGTTGGCTAAGCACGGTGCGAAAGAGGTTCAACGAGTGATGGGGGGAAGCGGTACGGATATTCCGCGGACGAAAAGCCCGGGGCCAGGGGAGGGAAGAGCGATTAGGCTCACCGCCCCCTTACACACGTAGGGGCAACGATCGGGATGAATGGTCAATGTGATGTCTAACTTGGGTATATTCTTGGTTCATTCGGTGAAGTCACGTAGATAGAAAATAAAAATAATAAGAATTAAAAATACAATTAAAATAAAAGTAACTTGGGCAAGTTTTCTCATCCGTGTCCTCCTCTGCCTGTTTCTCAGTGTAATGCATTGTGATTGTACCTCTCTCACTCTCAAGCAAAGACAAAGACCACACGTATTGCCTTAACAGACTGTTGGGGCAAGTGCTGTTAGTGAGCATCAATGAAGGCCGGTACGGCACACGAGGGGGTGGGTGGCCGGGGCCATGCCCGGCCGCCTTTGTCTCCCCAGTGGCGACGTTTACACACCGCACCAGGTACTAAATTGAGGCTAAGTCGACCTCAAGCGCACACACATATATAAAGATGAAGATATCCGTATGTACCGTTGGAGCAAGCGCTGTTAGCGAGCACATATTAAGGCATGTGCATCACACGAGGGGGTGGCTAAGGCGAGCACCTCAAACGGCCACCTTTGCCTCCCAAGTGCTCATGTCTACACACCGCATCAGAAACACATTTAAGGCCGAGTAGCCGGAACCTGATGTCAGGTCGCTGGGTTCATAGTGCAGTGCACTCACGACTACACCACAGCTTCCTATGTACACACACACGCGCGCGCAAAGCCACAATAAATAAAATAAACACATGAAATATACACGAAAGACGCACGATACCTTGCGGCTCGTCCATGCATGCTCAAATGCTAGCGATGTATAATTTATGAGATGTTTTGGCCACCTCTCCCAAAAGGGGTGGCAAGTGGATTTTTTTTAAAGCTGCCACTATAGCCATCACCCACAGGATGATGTGTCTGGAAGAAAAAAAACTCAGTAATGACTTTTAACCAAAAATAAAACTCCCACAGATGAATCAGCA
Organism: Entosphenus tridentatus; assembly: GCA_014621495.2. Classification (NCBI taxonomy): domain Eukaryota; kingdom Metazoa; phylum Chordata; class Hyperoartia; order Petromyzontiformes; family Petromyzontidae; genus Entosphenus; species Entosphenus tridentatus. The sequence continues at coordinate 6,929,772 of CM025655.2, forward strand.
ATGACTCGCTACCAGTGCGTACTCCATTGCTGCGTCTCTACCACCGACTGGAGGAATTCAAGCAACTGCTAGGTGTTCTTTTAAAGGCAGCTGCCACTAACACAAGCAAGTCTTCGCTGGTCCATTTAACAATAATCAAGCTTCTTGGTTCTTTCGGTAAAGTCACGTAGAAGGGAGATAATAAAATAATAAAAATAAAACATAATAAAAATTCTCACGACGTTTCGTCGTTCTGGACGTGTCGCACGGACCCAATGTATT
>CM025655.2:6940032-6952865 GCA_014621495.2 Entosphenus tridentatus
TATATTGATATTGAAATGGAAGCTCATTAATATCGTTGCCTTTTTGTAATTGTTGAGAAGCATCGAACGGAATCTGGTGCTTTGTAAAAATCTAGCCTTGAACAGGTAAAAATATGCACAACGACGCACTTAAAGATTATGATTTAATACGCCCTGAATGGATTCAATTATTGAAATAGATTGTTACGCATATAATTCACGTATTGACTTGGCTTGTGCCTGTCACATTTACTTAGGGCTTCCGCAAGTTACACGCAAACGTTACCTTCAGACAGAGAGCCAATGAGAAATAAAACACACACACAACAAGGCAACGAAAACAACCGCATACACCGCGCTTCAAAGTTGTCATGTATGGACTTGAAATGCGAAAGAAAACAGAACGCCGACTTGACTGATTTTGAATTTTTGCCGCTACACTTCACCAGCAACGTCTGTGCTATCACAGTTATTAAACCCCTGCGGGCTCCCGTTCTGTGCCATGGTGGGTGCATTTAATAATCCACGTGTAATAGTGTGGCACTTCGTGTCAATGGAGCACCGAGCCATGGGAGTCGGGGCCTACTGGCAGATACGGCCAAGGGAAAAATGTGGCTGTTTAATAATGGATGCAAGGAAAATGAAGTCAGGGCTTTGTTCAATGCATTAACACACGCTCACGATGTGCTTGCAAGGCTTCTGTGTTGACCCCTAACATTTTTGTAGCTTTGCATATTAATTTAAGTTTTAAATAAACCTGACCATTAAGTTGTTTTTAAAATCGAATTAAATGGGGGTCACAAGACATCTTAGACCGCCCTGTGTACATCGGCGACACGCGTGTTGCCACGTGTCTTTTTGTGTTATGGCACTGGCCAAGGTCGGCGACTTTCCAAACGTGCGCCATTGGGAGGAATAAAAAAGAAGGCACGAGCAAATTTTCCCGAGTATCTCAGAGGGATGAAAGGTTTGTGTGAGATTGCCAAGCCATCACCGGCTGGGATATTCCACGGATGAGGCCTGATCTGCCATCCGAGAAATGGAGTCTTTGTGTCTCAGTCACCGATGACTGCACACAATCAATTATACATCTTTGAATACGGGTTTTTGTGCTGTTTGGTCCAGCCTATCCCACTGTGAGCAGCTTGAAATAAAGAAATAAAGGCAGATAAATACATATATATAGGGGCACACATAAATAAGACTTTCATTTATACAAAGAAGCCTCACTCACTGAGTCTCACAATTCTTTTTTTTTGGCAGCTCCTGTCTCGGGATTACTGACCAATTCCAGACACTGAATTATTTGTTTTGTTGGACGGGAACCCGAGTGGCTGGAGAAACCCCACACACACGACGGAAACAATGCTCAAAGCCCCGCACCATCGCTGTACTGTACTGCCATTTTGTGGCCACCTTTCAGCGCGGGCATACATTGCCTCGTCTTTCCAGGCACTCTCCCATCCTAATAATAACCAGGCTCCAACCTGCTTAGCTTCCACGATCAGGCAGCATCGGGTGCATTTAAAGCCACGTTATCAACAGATTATGGAGTGGAACAACGATTTGCGCAGTGTGAAGGAGTGAACTCGTGTGTGTGCCTTGTAGAAAATTGAGAGCACACCAAATAGGTTTGTTTTATGTTTCTTCTGGGGTCGTTTTTTTCCACTCGACCATATTTGGCTCAGCTGTTATAGGGAGTTCGCAACTGCAGCAGAAATGCTGAGCTTGTGTCTAAATCGCCGACGGCACCATTAGGACATAATTCACATTCATAACATTGGGGTATATTATTGATTCTCATAGAGAGACAAACGAGGCAGACAGTGCTTTAGTCAATATGTGTCCTCATTGTGTTTTGTCTAGATAATGACGGCCGCGCGAAACATTTGCACAGACGCATATAAAAACAGAACTCCGTTCTGTATCTCCACACAATCATACAAATACGTTTGAGTCCATCGGCCTATGGGCTTTGCAGACCAATATCATCCAATATTATTCAGCATCACTTGTGTAAGTGAGCAAACCTATGGACCGATTTGGACGTTTTGTGTCTCATTAGCAGAGCTAGGCTTGTTAAACATTTCTCTGGGTTATCAGGTGTTTTTCGGCCAAGTGATCATTAACTACGGGGGTCCTGTTCAATGCAAAAACACAATACATTATGTGCAGCATACATACAAGATTACTGATCTCTTTATTTTTTAACGAAAAGAAAATGTCCTCAAGTAGTGGTTCACCATTACACCTGGAGTACTTTATTGACTGTGATTTCACTTTCCCTCGAAAGACCTATGGCAAATTATATCCTTATGCTAGTTGAAGACAAAGACAACGATCTCCAGTATAGCCTTAACAGACTGTTGGGGCAAGTGCTGTTAGCGAGCACCTATGAAGGCCAGAACGGCACACAAGGGGTGGGTGGCCAGCACCACGCCCGGCCGCCTTTGTCTCTCCAGTGACCACATTAACACACCGCACAAGGTACTCATTTGAGGCTGAGCCGACCTAGGGGAGGCCCAGGACCGGTTCGGATAATCGTCCCTGATTTTGGCCGTGAGCGGGAATCGAACTCGAGTCGCCGGGTTCGTAGCGCAGCGCGCTAACCGCTACACCACCGCTCCCCACTACACAGAGGCTGCTTCCAAGCCACCCACACATCTGGAAAGAGCCCCGAAACAAATGTGATGTTGTTTTTTTCTTCAAGCGATGAGTCACCTGGAATCGGGCCACCTAGAATGCTCTTCCAATACGTTCAATGTGAACAAAACACATTCCTGCGGAGGGAGCTGGTAGGAACGTTGGGTTACTCGGTCAATGGCCAGGGTCAACGGCGGCGTGGTGTATTCCGCAAAAATGGCCGACTGTGAGGGCGGGCACAAGCTGGCGTGAGTAGGTTAAACGTTGAGTTTTATAAGGGCACCACTGGGTGACCAGCCCCTCCCCACCCAGCCCCACCCCCCCCACCCAGCCCCACCCTCCCCACCCAGAAGTTCAACACACAGACACACGACTTCCCTGTGGTCCTACACACTGCGCTGTTAGCGAGCACCTATGAAGGCTGGAACGACACGAGGGGATAGGGGCCAACACGATGCCCCATCCGCCTTTGGTGCCTCAGTGCTGATGCTCACACACACGCACACTGGCACCAGGGCACAAGAGAAGCCCAGGAATGGTTCAGTTCACATATTCATCACTGACGTTTGCCGCCCGCGAGAGGGAAACCAACTTGGATTCGTAACCACGAGACTGCCGCCCTCCACAAGCCTCGGCGCCGTGAAAGCCTCACCTCTTGCCCACCACCCACCGACAACCAAAGACAAAGATCCCCCGAATAGCCTTCAGCAGACCGTTGGGCCAAGTGCTTTCAGCGAGCACCTTTGAAAGTTGGCACAACACACCGCGACCAGGTTCGCATTTGAGGCCGAGTCGACCTAGGGGTGGCCCAGAACCGGTTCAGACAAACCGCCATCCAAATTGGCCCGCGAACGGGAATCGATCTCGCGACGCCGGTGGGGGGGGGGGTTCGCGGCGCAGCAGTGGTGCCCACCGCTGCCTTGCCACTACCCGCGCCACCACCAGTGGCACCACCAGCGTCACCACCAGTGGCACCGCCGTCGTTGACCCATCGCTGTCGAGCCCTTTCCGCTGAGATATGGCGGCGCCGCGCGAGCCACGACCCGCAAGGAATGTCGCCGAGCCGTGTGGGCGGCAAGAGAGTGATAACGACGACTTTTGAAGTCGCCCCGACCTCGACCGACAGCGACATTCCTCGCGGCCCGCCTCTGTCTCCCTGGTTGGTGGGGATTTGAATTGGGGCGAGGATCGATACCTACTCTATCCACGCGAGTTCAAATTCGAATCGGTTCGATGTGTGAGACGTGCAACTTCGCTGAGAGCCCACGGGGATTTTGCGTCTCTTTTGAAAGAGGTCCATGTTATTTTAATTAGAGTGATCATCATCAATATTAATACAATATTCATTCGTTTGCAGCCGCTGGTGGGTGAATGCCAACCTCACGCCGTAGCAGTGACTGGTGTTGTTTTGTGCTGTACTTCCAACACGCTCATCGGTGAGGCCAGGACTTGTTCAGATATCACTTTCCACTGTCAAGGAATCGAACTTTGATGACACCCAATGTTATTAACGACTACGCTACAACTCCACCCTATTAAAAATATATTTTTATTTAAATCACGAAAGGACAGTTATTTGTATGATTTAGTTGAGGGTCATTTTTTATTTGGGCTTGTTCATAGACTATCACGGCCTGAACCATTCACAACGTACTCGGCTCTCAGCATGAACGGCTTGTGGTGGGACCCCAAACAACTACGGTCTGTTCTCCTATAACGCGCTAGTTGCGTTCCGAAAGAACACCGCGTTATGGAAAAATCGCGTTATAATAAATAATATAGGGTGAAGCATAGTCCGCGATAACACGTGAGGTGCGTAGGCATGCGGAACAAAGACCGAGGTGCGTGGGTAGCATCTAGAAGCATCCAGCAGTATCCCAGTGACTTGTGTGACGCTATGCCGAGGCAGCCGTACGACCGCTTATTCCTGCTCACGCAACGTAGTTCCTCTTCTTGGTTCTTTCGGTAAAGTCACGTGGAAGGGAAATAGTAAAATAATAAAAAATAATAAAATATAATTATCATGACGTTTCGGTCGTCCTCAGGTGAAGAACAGGTCTGACAGGTCTGACAGACCTGTTCTTCACCTGAGGACGGCTGCTTGCGTTGTGGCCGAAACGTCGTGAGAATTGTATTTTATGATGTTTCATTTTTATTATTTTATTATTTCCCTTCTACGTGACTTTACCGAAAGAACCAATAAGATGAATCCCTGCAGTCACGAAAGCTTTAAATCGAAACGTAGTTCCGTTCACTCGATCGCGTTATATCCAATTCGCATCCGCGTTATATAAAAAAAACGTGTTCCCTGATACATTCATCGCGTATCAATTAATGTAATGAAAACAACACGCGTTAAAGGTGACTAGGCTATACCAGTATATGGAAACCGTCTTCTTGGCAAGAGCGCTGTCCCACTAGGCTATACGGTCAGACGGTTATCCTGTCCATTGGTCTGTCCAGATCAGGGCTGAAAACACGATGGCCAACATGCCCCATGAGGCTCACCAACTCGGGTAATACCAGCAGGACTCAAACGTGGCAATAAAAACGGCCTGCCTGCTGCCACGAAATTTTATTCGGAACGTGAATTATATCAGATGTCTGCGTGAGATAACTAAGGGTACCCTCGTGGGCGGGTATGTAGGCGCAGTCGTCACGTAACACAGGCATTGTAGGTGGATGTGGGAGCCTTAGCACCGTGGTGCTATGAGTTCTCCAATATAAAGCGCAATCAAGAACAAGAAGAGAAATTTACCTGTAAAATGATGTGGATGTGCAAGTCAATCTCGAATTTTTGATGAGGTCAGATCGCAGATTTGCCTTGCCACACATTTGATAAATGATGTACACGTTCACATTACAACTAATGTGTGTACAGGGTCACGTGAGCAAGACTGCCGCGGTGGTGAGATGTTAACTACCTCGCCTAGTATACAGGAGGTCGTGGGTTCGATCCCGATCCCGACCCTGACACCTGCTGTATATTTGGAGTTTGCACGTCTCTCTCCCTGTGGTCTCGTCGATTTTCTCAGGGTCCTCCAGGTTTTCCCTTCCACATTTAGCAACACGTGTTGAGAGTATCTGTCTGCGATACATTTCCAAACTTTGTTGAGCTATCATTTGTTGATAGCCAGGTCGCTTATGAAAAAGAAGCTATGTAGCCCAGTGGGCCTTACCCCATAAAATGAAATAAAAATGTGTTTCGGTTATAGTTTTAAGATTGTAATCCGATTCATTCCAGGCCAAACGGTACGACATTTTCCTTCACCACTAGTATTGAATGGCTCTTTATTTTACAAAGGTGGCCGGGCGTGGTGCTGGCCGCCTACCCCATCCTGTGAACAGCTTCCAATGGCTTTTACGGAAAGATCATAAGTTCCAGTCTCTCCGCCCTTTATTTTGACACACGCGTGGGAAAGTGCACAAGACAAGGATTCCCTGCATAGCTTTAACATACTATTGGGGCACACGTTGGGCCGCCTTTGTCTCCCCAGTCACGATGTTTACACACCGCACCAGGTACTCATTTGAGGCTGAGTCGACCTAGGGGAGGTCTAGAACCGGTTCAGATAATCGTCACTGGAGTGACCGGCAATCGAACTCGGGTCGTCGGGTTCGTAGCGCGGCGCGCTGACCGCTGCACCATTGCTACCCACACACACAACCAGACACACACGCGCGCACATCACCTTTAATGAAGTAAGATAATTATTTTTACACTGTCATGGCCAAATCACCAATGGTTGACACTGCAGTTACACTCAAGAGAGCAGAACATTGATTTGTAAACTCAAACTGAATGAATCTCCTTGTTAGGTTTTTTTTTTCACGGTCCAGACATAAGAGTGGACAAGGCCCCCTGATGTGTTTTCGCGTTGTGCCGCATGTTGTTCGACATTTCGTTGAACTTCTCTGGCATCGCCCGTCGCCAGCTGTGCTGATCGGAGGTGTGCGGCGAAGCGCATGGAGTGGAACGTCAGAACTGCTTAGAACAACCGTGAAAAAAAATCTACGCAGGAGTGGATAAAGGCTCTCTTGCTGATTGAACACATACAACTGTTCTCATGTCACTTGGGTTATTTGCCCCCAGCGTAGACCTAATGTAGGCACGGCAGCATCTGTCTTAGACCGAGGGATGCGACTGGCCAATGCAAACACCGAGATTGAGACGCCACTCCCCGCCGCAGTGAAGCTGCTACGGAATGCAGAGTGCAGCCGACCCAAATGAACCTGCAAGACGGCTGCATGCTGCCTCCTGCTGCCTCCTGCTGCACACTCCGAAAGTCGAAGTGTTACATCAGCGTCCCACAGATCCGACGTTCACGGCGGTGCCGCTGACCCACTGGCGTGGCACTGTGGCTGTATTTTCAAAGCGGTTGAGTTGGTGGCCTCAACGACAATTGGCAGGCTTGAATTCGAGCAGGCACATGGGTTCACACCCCTATTACTGGACATCTGTGATAAGAGCTTCATAGCTCATCGGATTCCTCCAGCGTAAATAACGATTCTGATTCTTGGTTCTTTCGGTAAAGTCACGTAGAAGGGAGATAATAAAATAATAAAAATTAAACATAATAAAAATTATCACGACGTTTCGTCGTTCTGGACGTGTCGCACGGACCCAATGTATTACGTGGCCGTGTTCTGACCCACTTGGGGGGTTGTCACATTTTAAAACAGTTTTTTTGAGTGATTATCATTCTTTCACGCACAGCCCTTTGTTTTTTTGTCAATCTCACTGCTGGACGAGGGCCGCACCCCATGCCCTGTGAATCGTGGGTGCTACTTGGCCACACTTCCCCACATTGGTGAAGACGGGGAGCACGGACGTGGGAACATGGCTACAATAAAGCAGTGGCTGTTGCTGGACTGCCCTATGCTGCCCATCACATTGTCCTGCAGCAGCCTATAACGCCAATTTTCATGCATGGTGGTCACCGATCCAAGCACTATCTGGGCTCAACCCTTTCTGTGCAGAGGGGGGGGGGGGGGCTGATGGCGCTATGAAGACTGGAGTTGAGAAACGCTGCCATAGAATATTAACCTGACACCAATATTAACTCTATCACTCTGCTTTCAGATTAGATTGAAACAAGTAGACTCGTGTTTGGCCCCGTGAATTCCCAAATGTTTGGTCCAGTGGTCAAATTTGATGCCAGGCCTTCTATTCATTAATCCCACATGACGTGACCTCCTTAACCAGAGTTCACGGATGTGTCTCAGTCTTTTTTCTTTTTCTTTCGTACGGCTGCTGATGTAGATGCAGAGCAACAACTTTAATTTCGCATTCAGGTGGTCAAGCCAGATAACCACGTGAGGAGCAGCGGAGTTGTATCGTCGCTGTGATGTCTCCTTCGTTACTTGTGGATCGGTCGTTAGGTCGTTGTGAGTTGCACGGTGTATTCTGGATGAACTCAGTCGCACGCTGGAGAGTTTTCAAGTTTCCATTCGCGCATCAGGTATCCGCGTCTGCCATGGTTTGTGCGGTCGCGGTTGTGTGCATGTGGGCCTCCGCGTGCATCTGTAAATGTATGTAAGCGTCGTGATTGTGGAGCGATGGTGCTGCGGTTAGAAGTGTTATGCTATGAAACAGGTGACTTCAATTTCTCGGCCATGTCTAAAGTGAGTGGTGAGCGGCATTCGATCTTGTCCTGGACATTCCTGGGTTTAGTCAGCCTTAACTGGGGGGACTTTCTCCATTGTGTGCACATACGCAGGAACGGAAATCAATGTAGTTGGGCGTGCTGCTGGCAGCAACATCCTTGAATGCTGGTCACCAACAGCATCCAGCCACAACAGTTTATCTAGCCAGGGAGGAGGGGGAGGGAGGATTGTATAATTTTTTTTTTATCTGTGTCAATCAACCAAACTGCATGGGATAGACATGCATTAGATGAATGGCACAATTAAATCTGTTTAGAAGTTCACTGCGTCACTTGCCATTGAAACACATTGTTATCCAAGCGCGTATATCGATCTACACACACACACAGAAATTCACCAGGAAAGGTTGATCGCAACTGCTTTTATATTTGCACTCGTTACATTATTTCTGGCTGAAACAAGTTGCGCCCAGCTTTGCAAAACCCCGATACGAATTTAGTGCACAATCTCCTTTACAACCCTCCGTGACCTCCACGCTCAGCGTCGTGCGGTGCAATCGTCGAGACCGAGACCCACGGATGTGAATAGATGGGAAAAATTTAACCCGTAAAAACAAAGTTTTTCACTATAAATCCTTTATATGCGTGGCGGCTAGAGTCCTCTCGTCCTCTGGCTTGAGATGGCTGCCACCTATGGGTCAGATGATTGCCTGCCACCATTAACAATTGGTAATAAAAAAAAATTGCCTAAAAAGTGATACATTTTTGAATTTTTTTCACGAAAATAAATTGTCACGCACAACGAGTCTGTGTGCAAAATGTCAGCTCGATTGGATCACGGGAAGTGGGTTAAAAAACGACCGAAATATTTGTACGGTCGTAAGCGTGCAAGCAAGCAAGCAAGTGAACTTAATATAAAGGATTTTTAAAAAGACAAAAGGGGCATCTGTCACAATTCAAGTGGCTTGCCTTGAGGGACACGTGCACACCGTAGATTAATAATAGACGCCCTAAGTTCTTCACGGGCAGAATTTTAGGGCCGTCGGTGTGGATGTGTCCACCGACCGACGTTGCCGCATTAGCCGACGTGTGGTCAGGGTAAGCTGTGAGTGTGCTCCGTGAGGTCTGATGGTGTCTTCCGCGGGGCATTACAAGGGGGCGGAGGAGGAGGAGTGCCTCTGACATGGGAAGGGGGGTGGTATTGAGAGGTGATTAGGGGAAAAGGGAGGGGGGGTGATACTTGAATACGGGTACACGTTGCCCTTTGTTAAAAAGTCAAAGCGATGTATCGTGACGTCTTTGACTCGAGCGAACATTGAGGCGGTTCGTGTCGCCGGTTTAAACACCAAAGCCAGTTGCGCAAATTCCACATTCTACGGTGGCGACGAGTCCATCCAAATGGGACAACAGCTGTTGACTTTCCCACAGAGCGCTGTTAATTGTATCCACCTCGAAGAGTTGAAGGGTTGAGTCGACTCCCCCGTCCCTCCAAACTAGGATGTGAACTCGCAACCTTGCGAACGCGAGCCACTCCGCTCTCACGGTGAGCCACACGGCCGGATCGCCGTGAGTTGGTGCGCCGTGCTTGAAGAGGGCAGCATCAGCAGGACGGATAGTGCTCACCGCGTTCACGATCGTTAAGCCATAGATTAGCAATGGGTACCTGGCTGGCTCAGGGGGATTTAAATCTGTCCTAGAATTGAGCCAGCACTGCTGAGGCCGTGGGTTCGAAGCCGAGCAGTGACCCGTGATTAAGCCAGTTTTTCAAGTGTAAGAGTTAATGGTCTCCGTGCAGTCATTAATAACAACACGAGAAAAACCACACGAATTTATTTTTGCACTTAATTTGACCTGCCTCAGCTCATTTCCCATTACTTAATCACGGTGGAGTGCGTATTGGCTTTCGAAACTTGCAAGCTAAGCGGTGTTGAGCTTGGTTAGCGCTTGCCAGGTGCCGTAGGTGTGGCAGTGGTCGGTTGTGTTTTGTGTTCTCCAGTTTCTCCCCCACCCTGCGAGCCAAACGCTCAGAGTTGGAATTGGCCATACATCGCGAGGCAGGACCCTCGTCGAAAAGGAAGTCTTGAGACTCGGTGAGGCTGGGTCAATAACTGACATTGTTACCTGTCCTTCGGATGAATACTAAGCGGCGGGCCACGGTCAAGGATGCGTTGTGGCCGAAACGTCGTGAGAATTATTTTATTATGTTTTATTTTTATTATTTTATTATTGTTTCCATTCTACGTGACTTTACCGAAAGAACCAAGAAGATGAATCCCTGCAGTCACGAAAGCTTTAAATCGACAGTATCTTTGTTTTACATCTCACACATATACGGTTGTTCAGGGCCCGTCAGTTCGCCGCTCGCTTTGTCTACTGCATCTGGACACGCTTGTGATGATGCCCGACGCTCACAAATAATACACGGATCGGCAGCGTAAAGGAATGGAGCGCGTCCGAGTGAGCGCCCACCGACCGAGTAGGAACGAGGACGATTCAACTCGTGTGCAGGTTCTGCCGGTGGATTATTACCATCGTGGGATTTGTGAGAGATGTCGATTGGCTTTGGGATAACCTTCATCCAGCAGTGGACTGATTGTGGATGATAATTGAGTGAAGTTTTGTGCATTGTTGCTGGTGACCTCTTATCGCTCGTTCACTGCATTGCGATATATATTTTTTCAGCACACGTCTTCCCTTTAAAAAAAAAATGGTCATTGTCAATGCACCCTCATCCAGTTATAAATAGAGTAGAGTATATGAATACATTCATAATATTATGACTGACACGTGGAAATTCAATCTTTATTCAATAGTGCATCAAATTAATTTGATTTGCAGTTATTTCTGTGCAGAATACGTTGGTGGCATTGTCAAGACAGTTTAAACACTGTGCATATACTGTAAAAAAATATATTCTTGGGATTTAAAAAAGTTGGATACCATTGGGATATTTTTTCTCCATACTGCTGCCAGTTGTAATTTTTAGGCTTCTATCCCAGTAGTAATTGTGCACAGTCTCAGAGATAATAGGATACCATCTTATCATGCAATGGCTTGCGACATGAGTGCACATGGTTTTAATAAGGTTTGCGGTAATTGACTGCGCACTGTCGCCTGTCAGACACCGAGACTCGTATGTGTGTGTGTGACATTAAGCTTCAAAATTGGCGAACACGCGTGCATGTGTACATGCACGCCAAGACAACAGGCTGTTGGGGGCAAATGATGTTGAGAGCGAGCACATATGAAGGCCGGCACAACACACATTGTACCAGGTACTCGTTTGAGGCTGAGTCGACCTAGGGGAGGCCCCAGGACCGGTTCAGATATTCATCGCTCATGTTGACCATGAGCGGGGGAAATCGAACTCGGATCGCCGAGATCGTACCATCATCGATCCTCTTACAACAAAGGAAACGATCCCCCCATATAGCCCCTACAGATTTTTTTTTTGGGGGGGCAAGTGCTGCTAGCGAGGCTGAGTCGACCAATGACCGGTTCGGATAATCGTCACCGGTGTTGGCTGTGAGCGGGAATCGAACTCGGCTCACCGCGTTCGCAGCGCAGGCGTAGCGCTAACCGCTACGCCACCGCTCCCCACACCCACGGACGCGTCAAGCGCGCAATGCTCACCGCGCACCAAATTACAAGGATGCAAAAGTCGATTTCAATGAGAAACATGTTCCTCTCAATCTCCGCTGCAAACGGAGGGATAGGAAACCGCAATGGGCGCGAAGACAAAATTGAATTCCAGCGACGCACGTCACGCATTCGTAATCTGTCCGGGCAGCGCAAGTGCTCCAGTTCCTTATCCATTGGCTTGCCGGCTGCATGCGAATGCTCACCCATTTCCCACTGAGAAAATAAAATGGAATTGGAATAAAAAAATTGAAATTCATTAATGTTTCAGAGGAGAGAAGATTGGGGGGTGGGGGGGGGGGGTAGGCTGCATTCAGAGGATGTGCACAATTAGAAAGGCACAAATCCCCGTGAAACATTTCAACAGCTGTTAGCAAGTGTTTGGTTCTGGTACTATATCCACTCTCCAGAGCTAATACTGACACAGCACACTACTGGTAGTATATTTTTTGAGGCCGAGTCAACCTAGAGGAGGCGCGCACCGGGATCTGCTTTTGGGTTTCGTTTGTTGTCCTTCCCCCGCGCCTCCGATTAGCACGGTTGACTACGTACGGTGCGAAAGACGTTCCACATCCATACATACAGATGGCAGTTGCTGTTATTATTATGAATTGTGAGGAATCGAACCTGGGTTGCTGACGTATTGGTGCGGTGCACAATTCACGACGCCGCTGCACGAACACCATGTGGATTGATTTAGCGTCTAGCATACAAACTACATCTCAATACGCTGGAGAAGAGAGTGGAGCGTGCCTACCATGGGTTACAAAGGAGGCGTGAATGGTACGCGTACTAAATGTGTGCAGTGTAAATTTCGATTTAAAGCTTTCGTGACTGCAGGGATTCATCTTCTTGGTTCTTTCGGTAAAGTCACGTAGAATGGAAATAATAAAATAATAAAAATAAAACATAATAAAATAATTCTCACGACGTTTCGGCCACAACGCAAGTAGCCGTCCTCAGGTG
>CM025655.2:6953265-6978746 GCA_014621495.2 Entosphenus tridentatus
GGAGGACGGCTACTTGCGTTGTGGCCGAAACGTCGTGAGAATTATTTTATTATGTTTTATTTTTATTATTTTATTATTTCCATTCTATGTGCAGTGTTTTAAGAGATGAGACGGCGAGTCGCAGGCAGAGGAGGCGAGGGAAGGTTCAGGGCTTGGACTCGAACAGGCGGGGGGGGGGGGCCGTCAAAGGCGTGGGGGGCCGAGAAAAGAAGAGTTCTAACCGACAGGGGGCCACACCGAGCGAAGGACATTGACTTGGGCAGCCGCTAGCCGAAAGCCTTTGGGTATAGGTGGAGGGGAATGCGTCTGGAGGCGAGTAGAGTGAGACGAGAGGGAAGAGGTTGGCGGCGGGAAGTCCACGAAGGGTCATGATCGTGGAGTTGATCAGAGATTGTGTGGGGAGCCAGTGGAGGGAGCCGGAGTTTTTTTGTTTTGGTTGTGGTTGAGGAGTCTTGTGGGGAGCGGTGGCGGAGCGGTTCGCGTGCTGCGTGCGTTAAGAACCCGGCGACCCGAGTTCGATACCCACTCAAGGCAAACACGAGTGACGATTATTTAAACCGGTCCTGGGCTTCCCCTAGGTCGATTCGGCCTCAAATTAGTACCTGGTGTGGTGTGTAAACATCGCCACTTGGGAGACAAAGGCGGTTGGGCGTAGAGCTGGCCTGCCACCCCTTCGTGTGCCGTGCCGGCCGTCATAGGTGCTCGCTAACAGCACTTGCCCCTACAGTCTGTTAAGGCTACACGGGGGTTCTTTGTCTTGGAGTCTGGCAGCGGTGTTTAGGATCTTCACTGTGTGCTTTGGATAATGTGTAAAGCACTCTTAAGTATGAAATATCAAGCTGTTCACGCTGTGCAATCCAACACGACTGTTATTATTTACGCGGAATGATTTTGTAGGATATTTGTAGTGCAGTGCCAACTCGCCCTATAAGTAGTGAAATACTGCATCAAGAAAAGGCGCATCCCTGCTATTGCTCGCTGACTCCACTGCTGGCGGATGGACCTCCTCGAGAGAGAGAGAGAGTCCTTATCGAGGGCATATTTCGCTCACTCTTCCACACTGGCCCAGACGTCTTTGAAGGAGGTGTAAATGGCCAAACATAAACCTCACAATGCGTGACCTGCTGGTCGACTGTGGTTTTACACACATTTATGCTGCTGGGTAATACGGGGGGGGTGCCGGGGGGGGGGGATTTCAATCATCCTGCACCGTTGTTTCAACTGCCGCGCCGTACGATCGAACCGGCGACCTTGGGCATTGCAAGTCCAGCAGGCTAACGGTTACAGCAGCGTCATGATGATCATTCACAGTATTTTTGACGATTTCTCTTCAAAGTCTAAAGCGAACGTCTCACCATTGCAACATCAAAGCCCCCCTGCCCCCCCTTCATGCAAGAATGATCAAGAGGACACTTTATTCATTTCCACAATTGCCATGTATTTTGAAATTCCACTCATCTTAAAAGAAAAAAGAACGCGCGAGTCGGGGCCACACGTTGAGCCGCCAATGCAAGAGAGGTATTCGCGGGGCAATGGAAGAGACACCCGTCAGGACATCAAACGCACTCACGTTAAACACAAAAATAACAAACGTGAAATATGTGAGTGATCGACTGGTGGAATTGCAAACTCTCGCGCCTCTGTGGTAGAATGTGATTAATTTTCACGCAATTTCCCTGCCGGTGCTATTGAGGTACAAGGTGGGCAAATGGCGAATTCTCTGGATTATAAGACGCTCCGGGAAGTAATACTCTAACTTTAGAGTTAGATAAATCTGGCCTCTCTTTCACACACACACACACACACGTACCGGATTGAAAGACACACCCCCAATCGCGTGACTTCGTAATCCAGAGAATACGGTAACCGGGTAGGGCCCAACACAACAACAGAACGGGCAATTTCGTTTAAAAGCCGACTTGCAGTACAGATACTCCGACTACACGATCATAATCATCAGCCA
The DNA here is from genome assembly GCA_014621495.2 of Entosphenus tridentatus. NCBI lineage: Eukaryota > Metazoa > Chordata > Hyperoartia > Petromyzontiformes > Petromyzontidae > Entosphenus > Entosphenus tridentatus. The sequence continues at coordinate 6,955,229 of CM025655.2, forward strand.
TAATCCACCCACTGTTGAACGAAGGCCTCCCAAAGTCACCACAATCTCTCGCGGTAGGTGGATCGACTTGCTTTCGAGAATCTTTCCCTCCTCTGACTGCCTCTCCGTTGTGAGTCTCGACCACTGGCCCTCATCCAGGGCTGTAAGCGACGCGCCTTACCCAAAACGCCTATGTTTCGTAGGGGTTTAACGATGGATTCATGATTGATGTCGATGCCCAGTCTCGTGATGCGCGCATCAAATGACGTGTTACGCATCTAAAAATGTCGATTCACAGATCTTGTATGTAATGGGGTTTGCGTGGGTCCTGTAGCAACCAGTGGTACCGCCATTCGTTGCAAAGATTTGACTGTTGAATCGAATCACGATGGACTCTATGGGTCGCGACAATTAAATGGAATTGCCAAGAAGGTGAATCGTTCCACCTCTTCTGTATAACTCACGCATCCCAAGTGCATCCCCGTGATAAAAAAGCAAGCGTCTGTGCTAGATTAAGCCAAGCTGTTTGTGCTCTCGTATTTAATATTATCGCTCACAAGACACTGCATCGCAGATGCGCGCAGGCGCTTTTTTCAAATGTAAATATTGTTGTTTGCTTCGAGGCAACGTTTCATTTGCACAGAACTTGCGGGGAAAATGTAACACCAGCGGATCACATTTGGACGTTATCATGCAAAAGCCTCAAGGTTCTAAACATCTTCCCCCACCCCCGCAACATCGCTCCAGCGACGCGTTAACGAGAATCTTCGCATGGAAAGATAATCCATTTGAATCAATCAGATTCGCAATAGCGGCAGAAAAAGGTCTGAAAAAATGACTTTTTACATGATTTTAACCTGCAGCCGCACGAATACAAATGGCAAGCTTTGCTCGCATAATCCATTTTCATTTCTGCAGAAGTGTTCAATTGTAAGAGACGAATGGTTGTTAGGGAACACGCACACAAGGTAGAGATGATTCACACTTTGGACCATGTGGTTGAAAAGGTAAATGTGGTACGGGCGCAGCCATGCAATTGTTCACATCACAGCTGGCGACAAGGCCTACACTAGAGAGAGCCCTCGGGAGCCCCTCTACGAAGGGGTGTTTTGGCCTACTCTTCCATGCTGGCCAGACACCTTGCTATATATGGAAGTACCCACACTTTACCCCACCGCAGGCGACCTGCCGATAGACGAACTGTGGTATAATCACTGTACCTATCTCGGCGCGCGGACGAGGTGAGGGTGATAATTGTTTTTTTACCCTTTTATCTGGCAACAAAACTGACACCTTTTTTTTACAAGGAGTCATGTTTGCATTGACCATAATACCTGCGGTCGGAATGCAAACAAAAAACACAATATTGCATTCCGACCGCAGGTATTGTGGTCAATGCAAACATGACTCATTGTAAAAAAAAAGTGTCAGTTTTGTTGCCAGATAAAAGGGTAAACAAACAATTATCATATTTTGCTACTGGCAAAGGAGGTTCCAATGGTGAGGTGAGGGTGGTTACGAGAAGCTTGGGCCGCCGTGTTAATTACAGAGCCGGGGGATTCAACCGGCGACCTCATGTGCCGTGCTTGTTTTACGTTTCGGGCAAATTTCACGCTGGACATTTTTGTTTTATATGTCCCAACACAACATAACTAAAGGTTCCGATTTTCTGAAATTCACGCTCGTGCCGCGGCCGCGGCAACGTATCCTGTGGACCGCACGCAACGACGAAGGCGGGTGAGAGATCGGCGTTGCAATCGACATCACAAATCAGGGCCGCCCGTTAACGTGGGGCCATTGTGTGGCCTCGAATGGTCTCTCGTGCGTCGTCACTGCTCGACGATGCCGCCACGGCTGAGCGTTCGTCCGTCGCGCGGTCGCAACACCCACTGGACTCGAGGCGCGCGTGACCGAGCTGTGATTGGCTTAGCCAGCACGTGCGGTGAAGCGGTTGATGACTCGTGTTAGCGGCGGAATGACTCGCCTCCCACGGCAGGTGATCAATTTGTTGCTCAACGTCGGTTGATTTGGCATGTTTATCAAATCGAGCGGATGATTGTCTGAAAACCGTGCGCGCAGATCTGATTCGGAGCAATTATGCAGGCGGCCAGGTGCGATGGCTTATGCGTTGGGGGAGACACTATCCCATTGGCTGGGGCTGGATAGGAGCTGTGTATAAAAGGAAAGTTCAGAGGAGGGCGAAGGAAGGTGTTTGGGAGGCACCAGAAACCGCTTGCATCGCGGTGGGAGGGGAGCGGTGTCATCAATCAGGGGTATAGTCTCAGCCCACTTTTACTGAAAGAGCGATGGATGTTTGTAACCCGTATGCAATATGTGGGCTTTAAGTATATATACTTTAGTTGCATCGTATTGGGTTTAGAGAAAGACGGTCTCGGTGACGATATTAATAAAACAAAATATTTAAATGAGCAATACTTCAAATTAATTTATCGCGAGTCTTTTGTTCATGCCGGCCCATCTATATCGGATTTTCTCAAAGTGGGTGGATCGCCCAACTTCATGATGCCCCAGTGAAACGATTGCTGGATGCGTTATACGGTTTTGGTCGACGGGTAACTTTTTAAATCCTTTATATTAAGTGCACTTGCGCGCTTCCTTGCTTGCTTACGACCGTGCAAATCTTTCGGTCGTTTTTTAACCCACTTACCGTGATCCAATCGAGCTGACATTTTTCACATAGACTCGTTGTGCGTGACAATTAATGTTCGTGAATTTTTTTTTTTACACTTTTGAGGACAAAAATATTATATTTAATTACCAATTGCTTAATGCTGCCATGCAATCATCTGACCCATAGGTGGCAGCCATCTCAAGCCAGAGGACGAGAGGACTCTAGCCGCCACGCATATAAAGGATTTATAGTGAAAAACTTTGTTTTTACGGGTTATTTTTTTTATTATCAGTGTGGGCCACCTGTGTGCTGCATTGTGGCTGGCTGGGGTGGTCATAGCTGAGCTCGTTTGAGGGTAGCAAATGAGCTCGAGGGCTCCACATGGAACTCCAGAACCCTAAAAATATAACGAGCAGTGTAAAATCACAAGTGTGCGAAACCCCCGGCGTGTTCCGAATTTATGGATAGCGGGAGACCTCTTCCCACCTCCCCACCCACATCTGGCAGCCTTTCCAAAACGGCCGTAGTGGCCGAGGCAACCTAGTGTCTGTCGGATGTGAGTTTGGAAATGTGCTAGGGTGCAGTGTGTGTGTGTTTGAGTTTCATTTTATTGTGGTGCATACCTTCTGCTCGCACTTAAACTGAATTCGCTGTTGGGAAACCCTCCACGGTTGCCTTGTCTACAAAACGGACAAACCACCCGAGATTCCCACCCCACCCGTTTTATCAACCCTAGATTATTACACCATTATTACATCTATAGTCGAATTAAAAGTGAATGTGCCTTGAGCCAACCAGATCCCCTCGTTGAGTGGAGAGTATGAGATTGGCAGCAGAGCCAAAAAACGGGTTGCAAGAACAGGGGTTGGTGAGTGGCTTCGCGAGGTGAGAGATTGGTCCAGGTAGGTCTGCAAAAATTACAAGTGGAGTCTCCAGTTGAGCTATTACATCCTTTGTTTTGCTAATGACTCTTATCTTGTGGGTGGAGATAAATTAACGCGGTTTGTGGCCCCAGCGCCTTGGATTTTGATGGACTCCACAAAAATATCTGGAGAACCGATTTTTATTTCACATATTTTAATACAATGCCCTAGCGGAGTTCCTAAATCCTACAAAGTAAGAAGGTGACAATCGCCATGGGTAGCAGGCATGCTGGGATTGAAGCCTGTTTATTGGGTTTAGTTTTAGTTGTACAATTTGTGGATCACATTTTGGACACCAAAATTGCAATAGCGGAGTTTGCCATCTGGCATGGCCTATTGGTACAATTTATCTAGGGAAGTAATTGACTAAGCAAGAGGTGGGCACTCCAAACTAAAAGAGCCCTGGGCTTCCCTCAAGATTAATCTGGCCCTGGTTACAGTTACTGACTTTCTTTTTTTTAAAGTAATCTACATTACATTTGCTGCATTCGACTCCAAAGCACACAGTGGGAAACAAAGCAGATCCTACTATCCAGAGCCGCACCAAAGTGCAGCGCCTCTGATTAGCGTCTGTCGTCTTTGTCATTAAATTTGCCATCCGTTCAGAAATGGGGCATTTGCATGATGGATGGTGACAGCTTTTTAATTGGTACGGCTCAGGGCGGGGGTCCCTGGAAACGGAATTACCACAATGTAGCCGTGCGCCGGTCGGTTTAAAGGTTCTATCACGAGAGCACAAACCTGGCTGGAAGATGTGCACAGCAAATAATATGCATTTACCTTTGTGTAAAATGTGTAGGGCCTTTGTCAATCCACTACTGGATGCGTGTTGGTGAAGGTGTGGGGGGGGGGGAGCATAGATGGTGGAGCATACAAGTAATGTGATTTCCCCGATGCTGGCCCACATGCCCCCACAGCCTCCTAACAATGTTTGGCAACCCATTCGAGGGCCCTTCAAGGGGTCTGCTTCTCCGATACAATCATATGGGGGGGGGGGAGGTGGAGTATTCTTTTATTCAGTATGCTGTCCACATTTTTATTAGTTACCCCCTAAAATCAAATACGTTCAACCATATACACCCGGAGGTGTTGGCAATGCAGGAGAAGATATAGTGAGGGAACCACGGTGGCCGTTAAGTGTCCCGTTTTTGAAGGATGCATCAATTGCAACAACCTGAACTGCATGGTGGTGATGGGATTGTAAAGTGGATTTTGGAGGTTAAAATGGAACCTTTTTTTTACGGTAATAAAATCGAGAAGAAGGAAGCGACAGCGAGGTTCTGGGGCATCGACAAAATCGGCCCTAGTGACCTGTTGACCCTTAACCATTTTTGTTACAGGTAGAGAAAATAATGGGATATAGAAATAAGCGAAATATGACTGTGGCACTTTTTTTTTTTTACTCCGAGCATGTTATTCTCCCACAATACCCCACCGGTGCAGAATAAACCCACGGCATGCCCATGAATTACATGGCGAGTATATACCATTCTGGAAATGAAAAATGGTAGGGTTGGAAGCTCCGGTTTTTTTTAAAGACGAGGCAATATATTGAGCGAAGCAGTGTCCCTAGCAGCCCTAAAGGGCCAAGTGACTATTGGACCAAACGTTTCATACTTGTTGAAATCAATTTCCTGCTTGATGCTGCCCACAAATACGCACGACTTAGAAACGCATCGATTCTTACACACACACACATGCACGCACACACACACACGCACGCGCGTAAGGTGATGCATGTGTCTTGAGATTTAAAAATCCATGTTCCGAGGATTGGTTGTCTCTCACAAGGTCGGAGCGTGCTGATATGGTGCCGCCAAGATCCTGGATTCGAATCTTGAGCAGTCTGCCCTGTGATTACACTGGGTTCTCTAGTGCAGTGAGTTGATGGGCACCATTTAAGGCCAGCTGTCAGTATTCCCACGTGCTCGTTGATGGATTAATTAAACAAAAATCCATACGAATCGGTAAAACAATGCATTGTTCCGGCACCGACTCGCTACACGTTATTCTTTCTCACGTCTAACCCAAGAAGTGATACCAACGGTGGGCAGCTGGCACTGGAACACTGTAATTTAAAGAGCACCGCAAAATACAATTTTAAAACGGACGTTAAACTTTAATAGCTGTGATCTCGGAACTGTCGCACAGCATGAAATCAACACCAGCGGCGCAACCTGGGCTTTCATTTTTCTTCGGGTTGGCGACACGGAAAGTATTTCCACACTCGGCATACTACATCATGTGGAATGAGTTGATTACCACGTACTCGGTCTACCAGCGACCTGGCATTTTTCTGCACCCGGTACACCACATCAGGTATACCTTAATTTATGGCTGTCGCTACTAACAGTTGTACGTCCACCACCTACTGGGGGGGAGGGTTGAGGGGGTGGATCGGCACGTGAACGACGACGCGGGGGGGACTCGCGGACTCGAGAGGTGCACAATGTTTTGCGACTCCGCACGCAATGCCTCTTCGTTGAGAAGGATAACATTTCTCGCACCTTGTCTTGATGTAATTTCCCTGGGGGGGGGGGGGGGGTAGAGTGGATCGCAGCTCTTGATAATCCGACTGGCGTGGCGCACGGGGAGTTTCTTTTGGCGTGAGGTTGGTGAGTGTTGTTGCTTTTTAAAAAGGACACACAATCGGCGTCGCAATGCAGGGGATCGAGTTATTTTATTTTTTAAACAACGCACCCAGAAAGTGGCTCGCGTAGCTAAGCGCTCGGGGAGAAACCCAGACGGCGCAAACTGTAATCGTCTCTGTCGGCTGTGCCGGTGTTCAACGGAGCGAGTGGGGCTGCCAACAGCAATGCGTGGAGAAGCGGATTGCGTCCCTCCATCTGAAGATTTCTTCGCGTTGTCTTCTTGAAAATAGCGAAACTCCCGAGGCAATCGCAGAGAAAATGATCCGTGCTGCATAACATTTAGCGCGGCAGCAGAAGCCTGCCTATACCACCTGTTATGCACGGGCACCCATCCACGCACTAGCCTGGCTCAACCATGCTCGGCTTCCGAGCTCTGAAAAGATCGGATGCGTTCCGCATTCCAGCTTGCCAACATATATGATGACCCCGATCTAAAATCTTGGGTCACCTTTTGGCAACAAAATACTGTTACTCGGACCGTTTATTTATTTAAAGAGCATAATACAGTATACTGCTGTGTGCCAGTTTGAGAAAGAATGTGTACACGGATAAGAATGTGTAATCTCGCTTGCCTATCGTTCATATCTCTGCGTGTATATTTGTTGTGCAAATTGGATCCTCCCAACAAAATTGAGACTCCTTCAATGGACTGGCTTATTCTGATGCCGCCGCCACCGCCCTGGAAACAAGTTTAATACTTCATCACAAAATTGTACCGCGTTGATTTGATCACCGTGCCGGCGACTTGCGCGTCGAGCAGTGCGAGTAATGCGGGCCGCCAAAGTCGCGAGCGAATTAGTCGAGGAATTCAACCACCCCCACCCGTCCGCCCCCCCCCACCCCGTGCCGGTTGAAAATGAATGACGATGATCGTCGAAGCAACGGCAAAAAAATGTTTGTGTCGTCGAGAGAGTCGACAACACGCAGTCGGGTGTCCACGCACAAGGGGGGCACAGACTGAGCGTGTGACGACGGTGAGGTCGATAATTACTTGGAGCAATTCACTGCTGGATGAAGCCCCCCTCCCAACTGCTCCCCCACTCCCCACCACCCGGCCATCACCATCGGCCCGGACCTTCGCGCGAGCCGATTTCATCACTCCACCTTGGCGGCGGGCGCGTTCCCCTCCCCTGCCTGCCATTCCACCTTTGCTCTCGACCAGCAGCAGTTGTCCCTTCGAGTGACGTCTCCTGCCCAAGCGCTCCTTCATTGTCCCATCGAAATGTCTTTGAGCGAGCGCGCGCACTCTCTCGTTCGAGCCTTCCTCTTGCCGTCTCTCCGGCGTAATCCCAAGCAACGTGGATCTCTTCCATGCTTCTTTCGGGCGTTGTTCGGATTTTGTTTTTTTAAAGAGGTCACACCAAAGGCAGAGACATCTGTGCATCCTTGGCACCTGCTGGAGACTGGCAGGGTGCGCACGAGTCGGCACCGTGGAGTGTCTCGGTCGTTGCTGTGATCTCGATACTGCCCGAGTCCTCGTCGGCCAGTTGAATTGTGCTACCAGTATCCTTACAAGAATAGAGGTTTTTGACTTGGAATGCGCGAATGGAAATGTGGCGTTAAAACCGCCACCACCCGACACAGCCAATTAGTAAGGTTTGTCACGTAAACAAAACATGCTGTTTCAGCACACCGGTGTGTTGGAGAGTAAACCCACAACATTTACAATTTACCCTCCAACACACAGGTGTGGTGACGTTGTAACCAATTGGCACGTTTTGTTTACGTCACAAACCTTACTAATTGGCCGTATTGGGTTTAACAACACACATTGACGCGATCTAACCCAACACCCTCTGGATAATATTAGTCGTGAAAGCCGTAGTACGTGTTTTAACAAACATCCTTACAAGAAGCCGCAGTCAAAGCGATTTCCTGCTCCTAATGAGCAGCAAGAGACTGCTCATCTGCACGCAGGCCGTGAGTCGATGGTGGGAATTCCTCGTTCGAATGGGCAAGGGGGCAAGTCTTTCGATTGGGACGACCAAGGTTGACTTACCCACAAAGTTGTAGTCGTTTTATTGACCCCCCCCCCCCCCGGAGGAGGGATGATGGGCGGACTCAACCCCCACCACCCAGGAATTGAATCTACAACCTTTGGCTTGCGAGCTGCTCCCTCTCTCATGCCGAGTCACGTGGCTAGACAGGGCCTTTTTACGTCCACTTACATTACGTGATTTTTAAATGGCGAAACATTTGTTTTTATCGTTTCTCCTTGCATGTTTACCCCGAATATAAATATCTTGTTTTGGAGTGGCGTGGGGGGGGGTATGGTTTAATGCCTCCTGTATATATAGAAATATAAAAAAACTATCTCCTGGGCTGGGCGAAGTCGCATTGCTTCGTTGGGATGAAATATTAATGTGGACTCTGCACACCAGGTGCACAGAATCGGGTTGTCAAGGTTTTTTTCTTTTCTTTTTCCCCCCGACGCGAATCGAGTTACGACAAGGCTCAAAACAGCAGCCAATTACGATGTCTGACGATGTAACGCGTTTAACCACGAGGGCGATTGCTCGTTAACGCTATTACAAGGACAATTCGAGAATATTAAACGTATTGCGGCAACTGGATCGGTTCTTTTAACACACCCCATCCTCCCCGCTGTGTGAGAACGTTGAGAAGGCAGCGCATCTTCTTGGTTCTTTCGGTAAAGTCACGTAGAAGGGAAGTAATAAAATAATAAAAATGAAACATAATATAATTCTCACGACGTTTCGGCCACAACGCAAGCAGCCGTCCTCAGGTGAAGAACAGGTCTGTCGGGGAGACAGCGTCTACGTGACTTTACCGAAAGAACCAAGAAGATGAATCCCTGCAGTCACGAAAGCTTTAAATCGAAATTTAAGGCAGCGCATGTTAAGATCCGGGTCTGTGCTGTAATTCCGTGACCGTGGAATTGTTGCTGTACCTAATTCACATCGTCATAATCCTCCTCGACCGTGATCCATCCACCGCTGGACGAAGGCTGCCCCGGGCCGTTTGCTATATTTCGCAGTACCGTCGTGATGCAATAAGCCGTCTGATTTGATCGCTCTATCTCTGCGGGCGAACGTGCTCTCAGTCGTGCTCCGCCCCATCATCTCTCCCAGCGATGGGTGTGTTCTGCCCATAAGCGTCGATGTGTGCCCAGATACATCCGCTCCTTTTTCCCTGTCTCGGAGAATAATCCAAGGCACTCATAAATATTCAGTACGCTCTCTGTATGCGATTAACGGACACAATTAACGTTGATCTTCGGGACATTAAACACCAAACAAAACTGAAAACCATAGCTAAGCCTCTACACGCCCGTTGCGCCACGTTCTGTTACACGCACACGGTAACTGCGTATTCATTTTTTGTAAAAACGCTTACGTGCAATTTGCCCGACCCAGAGAGATCTTGCCATCATGCACTGGCACCCATTGAGAAAAAAAATATATGAACTGAAGTGTATATCATCATCACCGGTCACGGTCATCATTGGCCATGGTCTACCCACTGCTGAATGGAGACTTGGAAAGCCACTGTTATTTGCGACGTCAATCGTGCACAGCGCTTACAAATTTGAGCACTTTATACATTGCTATCCCTAACGGTCGTGTGCGATGTTAATTGTACGCAACTCAAAAAAAAACATTGGATGAAATCTGGCACTTACTGTAATGAACCACCGATGTAACGACCAAAGGTCACGCTTGTTTCCGACAACGACGGCGGAAGTATATTAATGTTAACGCCAATGGCTTCTTCGCTGTCAATTTGTCATCCGCGGGGCTCTCGCGACACGAGAGAGAGAGAGAGACAGAGAGAGACTCATGGTTGACCAAAGCTCTCCCCCCGCAGCCCAAATGTGTTGCGCGATCTCTTGCCAGGTGTGACCGAAGATACCGTTCGAGATAGATGCTTCTGCCGTCGGTGGGCACGGTTGGCTACGTACGGTGAGAAATAAGTGATATGTACATGCATGCAAGTGACGCAAGTGGTGTTCCACCACCTGTTGTATTTAAAACAATATTTAGCCACGGCACCGTTAATTTATTAATTCTACCAGGTCAGGATCACTGAGCTATATAGATCTTTTTCAGAAGTGACCTGGCCGCAAATGATAGTGCAACTAAGTGGCTTACGATGTGTAAATTTAATGACGTGGAGGGGAAAACCAGACGACCCAGAGAAAAATCCACGCGACCACGGGGGGAGAGAGGCGCACGCAAACTCCAAATGCACGGCCGTCAGGGTTGGGACCAAACCCGCGACCTCTTGTATACCAGGCGAGGTAGTTAACATCTCGCCACAGCGGCACCCACTGCAAGGCCCGCTGACCGGAGCCGAATGCACAAAGTAAAGGGAGCGCTTGCTCACGGCATCTAAAGATAAAAAATAAAGCCATTACCGCAGTGGAGGGTATATTGGAGGTCGCACTCGCATCGCTAAATCATTTATACTGCTGTGCGTTAATTCGACCCAAGTGAACGGCGACTGGAGTTTTCATCGTTGCCGTGTAAATCTCCCCCTCTTTGTGTATTTCGCTGTGGACGCATCTCCAGTGCAAGCAACAAATGATCGCAGGCATATCCTTCCACACCCGACCGTGTCCAAACATCGCAAGGTAGATGCAGCCGCCTCCTGCACTACAGGTGGAATATTAAAGAGCCCACGTTGTGACCGTGCACAACAGAGCCAAACCATGGCGCCAAATCATCTAAAATGTAATCCTCTGCAATGGCCATTGAACATCACAGATGCCCAGCATCATCACCTCTCCAGCCACCTTCCCTGCACGTCCGGTGAGCACGGCTGGCTGAGTATGGTCCGAAAGGAGTTATCTGTACATACTCCCACGTGGCTCAACAACGTAGATATAAATGACAAACATCGCCACTGGGGAGACAAAGGAGGCCGGGCGTGGTGCTGGCCACCCACCCCTTCGTGTGCCGTACCAGCCTTCACAGATGCTGCTCGCTAACAGCACTTTCCCCAACAGCTTGTTTAGGCTACACGGGGAATCTTTGTCTTTGGTGGTTGTGAAGAGCATATAAACGGCACAAGACTTGTCTAAGGAGCCACCACTGCTGATCAACCGCCCTCCTTTGCTGTACAACAGCAGACACACATTCCTGCGGCGGGAGCTGGTAGGAACGTTGGGTTGCTCGGTCAATGGCCAGGGTCAACGGCGGCGTGGTGTATTCCGCAAATATGCCCGTCTGAGGGCGGGCACAAGCCGGCGTGAGTAGGTTAAACGTTGAGTTTTATAAGGGCACCACGGGGTGACCAGCCCCTCCCCACCCCTCCCACTCCCCACCCAGCCCCTCCCCACCCAGCCCCTCCCCACCCTGCTCCTCCCCACCCTGCCCCTCCCCACTCTCCCCTCCCCACCCAGCCCCTCCCTGCACGATGGACGGACACAATAATCCCCTGTGGGCTGATGTAACCAGGAGGTTCCTACCAGTATAATGGTAGGCATTGGTGGCGGTCTGACACGATGGCAACAGGTTTTCATTTGGAATCGCAATGCTCGCTTGGCCTAACGAGTCCAACAAAATGTCTCAAATGGGTCTGAAACAGTCGCTTCGTTGGCAAAAGTTTGCGGGCAAAAGTTTGCGAGCAGTGGGAAGACAAGAGGCAAGACCTGCTGCAGATGAGAATGCCAGATTTTTTTTCAAGGATTTCAGAACGCATTCGATAATTACATAAATTTGGGATAATGAAGACGCATGCTGGCAACAGGAGAGCCAATCATCCCACTGCTAATATCTTGCGCTGCACATTCGGTAAGGCAGACCACGCTGCTTCGAGGCACTCGGGCGCTTAATGTGTCTCCTACGACTAATACGTTTACTTTAATCCCATCACGGAAGCGCTCACGAAATCTACTAACGAGGTTTGTGGCAAACGCACGAAAAAATTAACCCGTAAAAACAAAGTTTTTCACTATAAAACCTTTATATGCGTGACGGCTAGAGTCCTCTCGTCCTCTGGCTTGAGATGGTTGCCACCTATGGGTCAGATTATTGCATGGCAGCATTAAGCAATTGGTAATGAAATATAATATTTTTGTCCTAAAATGTGCAAAAAATTTTTTCACGAAAATGTATTGTCACGCACAACGAGTCTGTGTGGAAAATGTCAGCTCAATTGGATCACGGGAAGTGGGTTCAAAAACGACCTAAAGATTTGCACGGTCGTAAGCAAGCAAGTGAACTTAATATAAAGGATTTTAAAAAAAGTGGTGCACGACGGCAGAGGTTCGCAACATACGCGTGCGCTCGCTCGCTCGTGCGTGCGTGCGCGTTGTCTCCCGTGCGCCAGGGGTTGGTGGTTGTGGTCGGAGGGGGGGGTAGCCCCTTCGTGGTGAAACGTTCAAACGGAGAAACGGCACGGGGGGAGAGTGCGAGGGAGAACGAGGCGAAGTGTCGCTTCTTACCAGTCAGTGTGCCGATCGTCGATGACGAGCAGGACCTTGGGCCGCTTGGCCGCTTGGGACGAGGACTGGTCTCCCAGGCCGGTCGTCTGCTTCACCGCCTGAGACAGCGAACTGAAAAAGCCACCGCCGCTGCCGGTCACCGACGGAGCCATGGAGGCGGACGGGACGGTCTGCATGGACTGCCGGCGCTCGGGCGCGGGCGAGGTCGAGGTGGCGGCGGCGGCAGCGGCGGCGCCGGTGGCGGTGGTGCCGTCTGGACGCTGCAGGTCCATCATGTATCCGTTGGGAAGGTTGGTCATGAAGTTGCTGTCGGACAGGCGGCGGCGGAGGAAATTCATGTTTGCTTTCGTGGGATTTTCTGACGTGGCGGCGGCGTCGTCGTCGGCGAAAGTGCAATTTGTTGAGAGCGCGACGACGTCGAGACGGCGGACGACGTTGTGGTGGAAAGATCGCCAAAGGAGGACGGGTGGTGACGGTGGCAAAATCAGCCTTTTGAGGTTTTGGCGTAGATGCAAAGAGGAGTATTAAAAATGTAAGCTTGCTTAGAGAAAAAACCTACTTTGCATTAGGGATCAATTATGTATGGCTTTAGGAAGTAACAGCAGCAGGCCAAGCCTCGGGGAGTAGTCCTCGATTCTGCAGAAATGTCTCGGCTCTCACAGACGCGGATTTGTTCTCTGCCACCTCCTTCCTCCTGCTCGACTCCTGCGTGTTCTGCCGTCTCGCTCTGCTACGAGCAGTTGGTTTTCAATGCCGAGCAAAGCACCAGCTGCTCTCCTGCAATCACCCACACCCACTTTCAGCCAGCCCTCCCTCTCCTCCTTCCCTCTCTCTCTCTCCAGCCCTCCCTCCCTACCTCTCTACTCTCCTCCTTCCCTCTCTCTCTCTCTCCAGCCCTCCCACCTCCGAGCACCATTCACCACAGGGCGCGCACACACACACACCACACACACACACCCCACGCACGCAGCGCAGAGATCCATATCGACTGCCACTCGCTCGGCGCTCTTGCGTCCAATCGCCAGCGGTGCCTGGGGTGGTGGCTCCTCCTCGCTCTCTTATTTATTTCCCCCCCCCCACATCCCCACCACCCACCCCCCCCCGTTTCCGATAGCAAACGTCTGCTGCCCCGCCGCTCGGCAAATCTCTCTGCCCTGCCAGCAGTAGCAGCGCCCGCTATCGCCCCAGTCGCTCGCTCGCTCGCCCGCTCGCCTTGCTAATCCGCTGTTAAATTTAATTAAAGGGGACCCACTTCCTCCACTCCATTAGTGCGCATCTGGCTTTGGGTCGCGACGAAAAAATGGGTGCACGCGAGAGGGCCAATTGCTCGTTATGCTTCGCCTTTGGCAGAGGTCTCGTTAATCTTTCTTTTTTGTTTAACAAGTACAGTCTGCTCTCATATAACGCGTTAGTAGCTGCGTTCCTGTAGAACGCCGTGTTCTGGAAAAAAATTCGTGTTTTATAGTAAATAATATCGGGTAAAGCACAGCCTACGCAGGCCGAACAAAGACTGAGGTGCGTGGATGCATCTAGAAGCATCCAGCAGTATCCCAGTGCCTTGCGTGACGCTACGCCGAGTCAGCCGCTGCAAACGCTGATTCCTACTCGTGCGGCGTCGTTCTGTTCGCTCGATCGCGTTAAATCTAATTTGCATCCGCGCTATATAAAAAAAAATGTGTTCTAATACACTCATCGCGTTCTATCCAATTTGCGTTGTGAAAACAACACGCGTTATAGGAGAACAGACTAAGGTGATGGGAGCTGTGTCAAATCCTCCTGGTGCAGCTCATTAAAAAACATCTTAAACGATGACTGCATTTTTGCCCATTACTCATTGGCAATAATGTTTCATTGCGTTTTTAACAAAAAAGTTTTGCTTGTAATAACCCCCGGGAATTGTCCTGAAAGAGAATTCATACCGAGACCTATTAATTTTACAATGGGCCTGGCTATATCTCTTACCCCGTTTTAATTTAAAAGACCATTATGCATGTGTGCCATTCGTGTATATATATAAAAAACATAAATTATATTATAACATTTTTTTATATATGCGGTGGATAAGTTTAAATGTTCATTTTGTCACAAGCTTCAACGGACATATGTTATGGTCCATTCAAAGATAGCCCACTGGCTTCTAATGCCCTCTTTGTTCTCGACAGGTGACTGAACATTGTGAGTGACATGGCTCTATGTTGATGAGTGCATTGCATTGGTGAGGACATGGAGAGGCTTTGGGATTAAAAAAAGGTAACTTTTTTTCGTAATTTATTTCCATTATTTTAGCGGGGGTATGTATACATACATACTCCGGTAGCATTGAAAAGCTCTCATGTGTCACTGTACAAAAAATCTACATGCAGCATGGAATCGCACACAACACTGACTTTTTATTTTATTTTCCAAAACACGAATTCACAGTAATTGTAAACGGTGCACGGCTTCTATCGTCAGCACTTTTACGTGCCTATTTGCTGGCATGTAGTGGACGGCACAATGCATCGTGTGGATTGGGTCCAAAGACTGCTCACTGCCCTGCAAGTATGAAAAATAAGAATGGGTTTTACCCTTTCTGGCAATAGAACAGGAGATGTTAAGATGTCCAAACACCAAATCGATATATTTTGCAAGGAATCAAGTACTACATTAACCACACGCACCTGTGGTGAACATGCAAACACACATGTTCTAATAATAGAAACATTGTCCTTGAAACTGATTGCACTCCACCAGAGACGGCCTTCATGGCCTTGTCTCGCCATTGTCAGACCAGAGAACGTCAAAAGGCGAACACTCCAAAGACAATGCACGTATCGGAGCATTTATAGCTCGGAGTGAGCAGCGATATCATGGGTCCTCTTTGCCAGGATCAAAAGTATGAAAAATTAGAATAGGTTTTACCCTCTCTGGCAAGTAAAACAGGTGCCCTGCACGTGTTCACTGTGGGATGACGAGCACTGTGCATTGAAAGGGCGACCTCCCGTTCATCCGCGGCCGTCCCACCCAGATTTGGCAGGAAGGGATGTTGCCCTCCAGCCCGGCATACAATTGGATTCCGACGTCGGAGGAAGTTTAAAAACGGGGAGGCGGGGAAGGGGTGCGTGAAACGTCATTTCGGCAGCTGTGAAGCCCGTTTCGATATCAAAAGGCGCATATATATATTTACCGCCGTTTAAATGTGCGGCACCATTCTAATCAAAGGCAGGCCATAACCTCAGGGATAACGCCATGCAAAGAGAGAGAGAGAGAGACGGCTTGGGCGGGAGGGAGGCCGACTCAATTCGTCTAGCAAGCACAGCCCCGCGTCTTGGCTCTGTGCTTATTAAACAAATTCATTCCCCGCCGTCGGAGCCGCCAAGCGGTGACGCCGCTGCAATCCCCCAATTCCCTCCCCGAGGATTGACGGTGGCGCCGGCAGAACCCCCGTGCTCGCGGTGGTTACAAGGGGGCTTTCGCACGGCGCGCGCTGAAGATGGAACTGTTTCATATTTTGGAGACGGTTTCGTTCTCACACTCCTTCTGAGCTTCTTGCTATAGGCTGCCTCCGATCTCGCACGTATGGTCTACTCACGCTGTAAAATAAGTTCAACGTACATACAAAGGTTGCGGGCAACGTCTCTGCCTAATAATGGCCAGCTGGCTCGAATCTTGACGAATAAATTCATGTAGCTGACGCGGCGGAACTTAAAAAAAATATTCTTTTAGTTTTTGTTACACCGAGTGACGGCGCTGTCACACTGCCCGGAACAGGCACGTGAATGTTCCACACGGGTGGCTCCTGGAACGGACAGCGGGGAAAATCTGACTCCCCACTGAACCTTAAGTTTCTTCGTGGACCTACTTGTAGCTCGTGTATCTCTGAAGCCGAAGCGGTGAGTTGTAAACGACTTAGAATGTCGGGGTTTCTCCTCGCCCATTCTACGGTTCACATTTACTTTCGGATCGGGCCGCAAAGTATATTTCATGCTAAAATTATTGTCGTGAACTTTCCACCACTGGAGAAGCTTGTCTCGTTTACGAAGATCTTATTCATACGCATTGATCAAATTCTGGATTGAGACTTTCCATTCCTGCACTTTTAACGCCAACGTAAGACAGATTTTCTCTCAAACTGCTTGTTGTGAAGCCCGTGTGACACCAACAACTGCCAAGGAATGATCACCCGGTCTAAATGTTTCCGTTTTTGTTGTTGTAAACGACTGGTTAACATAACAGGGCCTCTAAAATATCACAGACCCTATCGAATAATGGGGCCCTGGTGCAAGGAATTAAATGGAGTGGGTCCCCCCCCTGTCCCCTGTCCAATTGTCTCCCTCTGCCTCGCCCGGCACATTGGCCCTCTCAGATCCTCGGCTCCCCCCGTGAAATTGCCCCGCCTGCGCACGCTCGATAAGCGATGTGACGGAGCTAAAGAACAACGTTATGTAATGACCGATAGAGGAAAATAGCGGATCGAGTGATGGCATTGCACGGGCAAACATCAACAACATGCTGCCGACGCACGCAAAACTGCCATCGTCCAAGAAAGGCAAGGGTTTTTTGCTGTTGACAGTCATCGGATTAAGTGGCTGAAGTGAGCGGATTACGAAGTTCATTTGTGCAGCCATCTGTGGGGAACGGGGGGGGATATAAGAGTAGATTGCCAAGCATTGCTTCGAAGCCAACGTGGGGGGGTTACCAAATGTATATGAGTATTTGTGGATTACCAACTGTTTTGCAGGAGAGGCTTGATTCAAATATTTGGCCAATTCACAATGTGTGTGTTGGTGGTATAATTGGAGTACCGTGTTTAAAACCGACACATACAAGAAGGAGAACTCCGACGGCGCAGAGATGGATGATCGACCTATACAGGCTGTCCTGCAAGTAAGTGGGTGTTTTGCTTATACGGTGGTCCCCGTCTCCGTGGTCCACCAACCCCCCCCAGCTCCACGTCTCTCTATATCACAGACAACAGGTACACTACGCTCGGCTATCAATGGCCATAACCTGAATCGGAAATGTTTTCAAAAAATGTTTTGACATTTGCAAACGAAATTTAAATGATGTTATATATGCGCATTTGCAATGGATGTAGGCAGACGGACAGTGACATTTCAATTTGCCCTTGCGCTCCAGTAATACTGGAGATTAAAAAAACTCTGCAGCCCCTTGCCAAATCCACTGCTGGATTAAGGCCTCCCCCCCCCCCATACCATGTCGTTCGTGATGGTTGTTCGATCATACTGCATCACGCTTGTCGGTACGGGTCGATAAAGCAGGGCACTCGGTTATTACACACAAATTGCCAGGAATCAAATCCAGATCGCCGGGATTACGTAGCAATACGCTAACCACTGTGCCGCCACTCCACCTCGAACATTTAGAGACGCACAGAAGTAATTGATTTTCACATTTAATGTTGTCATCTCCGTGCCAATGCTGTACTAGAACAATGACGCTACAAAACCCTGCCTCGCTGCTCTGTGATTCAGAGCTGCATTGTAGTTGACATTTTGAATCGTCATAAAAGGAATCTTTCAACGTTACAGTGTTCGCTTAACGGGCCTACAAAGAGAATGTATTTTCGTCTATGCCTGCCGTCTTAGTCGCTGATAAATTATTCACAAAGCTAACAAATATGCAATACAGTAACCCTGCCACGGAAGGATGGGACTCGTTGTAAACCGTCTAATGTTTGCGCAGTGGAAAATTAATAAAGACGGAATGGCCATTTCATTAGACGCAATTTGCATCAACATCGTTCGGGTGAATGGTAAAATATGCAAACAAATTAGTTCCGTAATTAATTGTGACCATTACTGTGATGAGAATCGTTTTAATTTCAGAAAATTAATCATAGATATTCTATTTCCAGTGGCTATTATTTATTTTGTTTGCAAACAAATATAGTTCTTTACCTCACGTTCCATTCAAAATGAAACAATTACAATCTTTACCGAGTTATGATTCATAAGCATTTATCGAGAAAATATAAGCGTCAATATTAGGAAAAAGCCACTCAGGCTAATCACAAGGTGTGACATAGGTCAAATTAATTTCCCATTGTTAAATGAATTTCACCAGTCTAAAAGAGCAGAATAATGAATCCAAGTAATTGGACTTGAAAAGCAAAAAACATGCGGCGGTTTTCTCAACAAGATCGGTGCTTATTCGTAACGAGCGAAGCACTTCAAGATAGCAATGTTGAACGCTGTTTTGTAGTCTTAGCACAACACTGAGATGGGGGGGGGGATGGTTTAAAGATAGGAAACAAAATACATAAAAAATCATGTTTCTCATGGCGAAGGCACATTGTTGTGTAAAATATGACTTCACTCTTTGAGTTATTGTCCCTTTCTCTCGTTTTTACGGCTGATAAAACAACCTCAACCCAAAGTCGTGTCAGTCTGGTACATGGGGATAACGATAGCTCTTGTACAATACAATCCAATGTTAAATGAAATGTTTGTATAACGTTGCCTTTATCTTAGGGGCTTACGCTAGAGAAAACTGAAGAAATTGATCAAGGGATAAAAAAAAAATACTTGATGACTAACCACTTATAATGGCGGAGGGGGAGGGGCCAAGCCGACTCGGTCGATGCTGTGACGTCATCGTGCGTCATCTGCCGCACCTCCGCTCCCAATGACGTCATTACGTGTGGAGTCGCTGTTATCGACGATGAAACACTGCCGAGTGGCCGAGGACGACTGCGTGTTGGAAAGCATTACAGGGATTCCATGCTGTTGGTTCTCGAGTAATATCGGGAGCAACGCGGCTCATCACACGTCGCTACGAACCCGGCGACCCGAGTTTGATTCCTGGCCTCGGCTCGAGCCATATTTGTTTGTTGTAGTACAAAGTTAGACTGATAACTTTAATCTAAATTGTCTTACGATTGTTATTGTTTGACTTGCATCCCTACGGGGATTTTTGCACACAGCGTTGATATACGGTGCTTTTTCCTGGAAGACTTTGCTGTTTTTTCCTGGATTTTTCTGTTTGCGCATAGTCACTTTAAGGCGTTTTCTTGTTCATGTTTTTGTTTGTTGCGGTTGCACCCGATTGAAGAGCCGAATGGCTCACAGGGCTATACAAAATAAATTAAACTTAATCTTTTTTTTTAACTGAAGTCGGTGGCGAGTAATATCTGAATTGGCACTTCCCCTTCCCCAAAGCACTTTTGATTAGCTCGGCAAAGTCTGGGGGAGGCATTCTTCATCGAGGAGTGGATTTGACAATGGGATGTCGGTGATAGATTATAATCAATGTATCTCTTTGTGACCTTCCACGGCAGTGCGCTAACATCTTTAGCTTGATGAGCTCCTCTTGACATACTGGACACGAACGACACTGGCACGTGTGACTGCGGCGAGGCACATACCATGGCGCGTCTGTTGATCTGTTGGCTCCTGGAGGAGCCCGTGCATTGTGTGGAAGACCTTTCCAGGGTTACAGCCCGACCCACATCGTCATCACGAGCCCGATACGAGATACACTTGGCTGTGGAGGTGGAACACAAGACGAAGAAGAAGCAGGTTTTAATGTGAGCAAGTATGCCCTACGGAATTCCTTTTGTCATCGATTCGCTTTCTGTAAATGGATAATTACATGCGTTTAGAAAAAAATAATACGCTGTTTTAGTTTTTTTCTCCCAATTCTATGCGCATCTTGTCATGAGGTGGAAGAATCCATTCGGGAATCTCACAGCGGCGAATCGCCCTGAGTCTAAGTGTCAGAGAACGGCTACGGAAGATATTGCTTTGGGACTTATTCCAAAAAAATGCATCTTTAAATTGATGTTTTATTTTATGATTATTTAAATGATCTTTTATTATTTGAAATATTTGTTAAAATCTCCCCATTTTCCAATTTTTTATTTTACTATTATTTGATCGTTTATTTTTTTCATCTTTCACACACCAGTGGTCACACTCTCCCCCACACACTGCTCTAGGATTGTTTTTTCATAACAAGCAAATATTTGTAGTTCTCATTGCTTGAATTTAGCCGAATTAAGTGCAGAACCCAAATTAAGGCGGTGAGGTTTTTTTTTCGCGTGGTCGTTGATAACCAGGCTGATACCACTACCACTTGATAGTCCTTTAAAGGGCCCCTTTGAAACACAAATTGATCTGATAACAGCTATCTTTTCAGCTTGGTATCGGTAATCAAGTGTAACAAAATAAAATGCTTCTAAAAGTTTGGTGGCGCTAACCTGGATTGGAACACACGACCTCCAGTGTTCCCGGCTCGATGCCCTGACCTCTGAGCCAACTGGCCGCTTTGGAGGAGCCGCTGTACATTGTGCAGGGAGCGTTGACGCTTATAGGCTGCACGTGGCAATGTGTGGCAATGCATCGACAACGCTGCTGCTGCTGCTGCTGCTATCAGCACCGCCGGTCGCACAGCCACCCGCATCGCGCAATCGCGTCCTCACCTGCAGAAAATGCTGAGCTGCTCGAAAACCTCAGCGCGAACGCACAAACCCCGGTGAGATGTGAAAGGTTTTTATATATATATAATGAATTGCAGCGGCGATTCTCAACACTTTCTGTTCAAAGGACTTTTTCTATCGAGGAACTACCTTCATTGGCCTCAGTCTTCATGAATTCCCCCCTCCTTCTGCCCACCCATCCTCTGCTGACCCCCAGAAGACTCCTTAGTCTTTTATTGAAGGCCCCCTTGAATGCGCCGGGGGATGACTACAGACCCCTATTTGTGAACCCCCTCATTTACGACATCGTCCGTGACGATGCAGTGTCGGTGCAGATCCACCTCCTACGGATGCGTTTTTACAAAACTCCCTTTGACGGTGGGCAAACCCACTCTTGTAAAATAATTGATTCACCTTCCTTGGTTTACCCAAATCGAATCAAATACTGTGGAATCACTCAACCCAATTTGCAATACAAATAGATATGATAATAGCTCGTTCAGAAATAGCTAGTCGAAATTACTAAAATAAGCATTTAGAAGAGCAGGTGTAGATTTTCAAGATGGAATCATTTCCATGACGTGTGAATTTGGCCTCGTGTAATTTTGGCTGGAATGGTATTATTTTCACACCGGGATGGAAGACAATTAAGGCCCTTGGATGATTTGCATAAAGGAAATGTGGCAGATGCTACATTGTTGGTGGGTTTTGTGTCGTGCATGCTATACACTCCTTAAATAATCCTTAATTCTCATTTAATATAAAACTCGTTCATTTTTAAATGACATGTGAGAGAAAAAAGTTTGGAATTTAAAATTAATAAAAAATGTGAGGGGGGGGGGGGAGTAGTGGTGCATCGGTTTGCACACTGGACTATGAATCCAGTTATGACTGAATCGATCCTGGACACCACCCCTACCAGCCACTTACCAGACGTGGCGAAGTATGGTCCAGCAACCCTCGCAACCGACACAGCATTTTGAGGTCTTCATCTGGCAGTGGATTAACAAAGGGCGTAAATCATTATTTTCTAAATCATCTCATTATTCTTCTTGCTTCTTTCGGTAAAGTCACGTAGAAGGGAAATAATAAAATAAAAAAAATAAAACAATAAAATAATTCTCACGACGTTTCGGCCACAACGCGTGATAATTATTTTATTATGTTTTATTTTTATTTTATCATTTCCCTTCTACGTGACTTTACCGCAAGAACCAAGAAGAAGAATCCCTGCAGTCACGAAAGCTTTAAATCGAAACATCTCATTATTATTAGTATCTAGCTACTGGACTGTAGGGTGAAGAGTGGTGGCGAATTTGGAGGCGCTGTGATATGGAACCCAGAGACCTCCGTTCAGTGCCTGGCCATGGGAAAATTAAAAGTGGCAACCGATGCCTGAACGAATGCTACCCCAACCCCCTCGCCACCTCCACACTAAGCAGCTGCAGAGAGGCCAATAACGTATTATTGTTATTACAAATCATAAAGCTAGTGCTTCCATTTTCAACACAAGCACATTTAGAAAACGCGAAGGCTTGCCCGTGAGGTACATCACATGTGATATGTTGTTCAACAATTATTTCTTGTTACCTTGACTGGGGGTTTTTTTTTTTCAAATCGAATTTCTCTCGATAGCTGGTGGGGAGGAGGGGAGCGAGCGTTTGCTTGGAAGCGTTCATTATCCGGCGCTGCAGAGAAAAAATAACTGCTTTGCTTTACGAGTAGCAGCAGCAGCAGCAAATAATGGACTGGACAAAGGCAGCGTGAGTTTTCCTGCACGAGGTGAGGCTGAGGATGGTTAATGCACCTCGTATTGAATTGCCCCTAAAGCGCGAGCTGCGTGGATTGATGAGTGGTGGATAAAAGATAAAATGAAATAGGGGCAGGGTGTGGAAATAAAAAAAAACCCCAATTGAACATTTCGAGAGGCGTGAACACGTGCGGACGTGCCTAAGCACGTAAATAACTGCAACATCGATGCGTACACAATATACATATGTTCTGTTTCCTCAGATTATTGGGTGGAGTGGCGGGAGCAGTGGTTAGTGCGCTGTGCAATGGAATCTGCGACGTCAGCTCGATTCCTGGCCGCGACTGACTAACATCGGTGGTGAGTGATATCTGAACTGGTCCTTGGATTCCCCATCTCCACCAACCCACACTGCACCATTTTTCAATTCTAGAAGATATATTTTTTCATCTCTTAAGGACCAGATTTCAACACATTCCTGCGGAGGGAGCTGGTAGGAACGTTGGGTTGCTCGGTCAATGGCCAGGGTCAATGGCGGCGTGGTGTATTCCGCAAATATGCCCGACTGTGAGGGCGGGCACAAACCGGCGTGAGTAGGTTAAACGTTGAGTTTTATAAGGGCACCACGGGGTGACCAGCCCCTCCCCACCCAGCCCCACCCCACCCTCCCCACCCTCCCCACCCAGCCCCTCCCCTCCCCACCCAGTCCCACCCTCCCCACCCAGCCCCTCCCTCCCCACCCAGCCCCTCCCTCC
>CM025655.2:6991296-7034184 GCA_014621495.2 Entosphenus tridentatus
CCCCCCCCCCAGGTGCGTGACGTCATTTATGGACGGCCCCATTTCATTTTAAGGTTATAATCCCTTGTTCATCATGACGTCCTTTTTACTTCGATGTCACAATAGCGTTACGGAGATCACGTGACGTGAGGGTTCTGCCTTTGTAGTTTGTAGTGAGGGCTGTAAGTTGACGCCGAGGAGGGGGGAGGAGGCGCATCAGCCCCCCATGTGGAGTGACGTCACCCACTAATTAATATTAATGGCGGTGTGTCCATTTGGAAGACGTCACCTTATAATGATTATTAATGAGGGGCTGTTCGATGTTGAGTGACGTCGCCTGCTCGTGATTATTAATGAGGGGGGAGGGTGCTCCATGTGGAGTAACGTCACCTGCTCATGATTATTAATGAGGGGGGGGGTGGAGTCCATGTGGAGGACGTAACCTGTTCATGATTATTAATGAGGGGGGTTTATCGACGTGGAGTGACGTCACGCGCGGGACACACAGACATTCTTGAGCAAATATGAAAGCCTGCGTGTTAAACATTCCTGGGTGATTATAGTAGGTAAACTAAGCTAATACCCCCGCCCCGCCCATTGACAACATCCTACCACCATACTATTACCATTACCGAAGCAGCTTTTGCTAATATTATCATCATTATTGTTGTTGTTTTCGATTTCAACCGCCGGAATGAACGTGCTGCCGTGGTGGTGGTGGTGGGTTGCGTTACGTGCCCAAGAGAAGCGACCGCAACGGATGGGCGTCGTGTTGGCACTTGTCCACTCGGCAATGAACAACCATCCGCTATGTCGAGCGAGAGAGACTGAACACTAAAACATATGTATAAAATAGGGTTTGCGCAAGCCGATAAAAATTGCTTCACGAGACAAAAAACGAGTTGGACGTCAGAGAGCTGCGAAGGGAACATTTAAGACGCGGCAGTTGGGGACCTCCGATGGGCGTTCAAATCACGATGAGCATTTGCCGTCAATGCCCTCCCCGTAATCAACACATTGCCCGATAGGTTTGAGGAATGCTCAAGTGCCTCAATGTTGGAATAATTTTACGAAGGAAATCGCTGAGGCTCGCAACGGCAACAGCAAAAAATGCAGCTCTCGCTTGTTTATCTCTGCGTCAGCAGCTACCACGCACGGAAGCGCACACCGAGATGCATCCATTCTCAAGCGAATATTCAACGCGAAAAGTTGCTAATATCTCATCATCAGCGACAACAGAATGTCTGCAATAAATAACGCCGCATGTCCACACTCTACAAAAAAAAAACCCAAACGTTAAATTGCGGTAATTTTTTTTATCCAGCCGCCTATCGGGTGAGGTCGCATTTACAGTGAGGGGAAAAAAGTATTTGATCCCCTGCTGATTTAGTACGTTTGCCCACTGACAAAGAAATGATCAGTCTATAATTTTAATGGTAGGTTTATTTGAACAGTGAGAGACAGAATAACAACTACAAAATCCAGAAAAACGCATGTCAAAAATGTAATAAATTGATTTGCATTTTAATGAGGGAAATAAGTATTTGACCCCCTCTCAATCAGAACGATTTCTGGCTCCCAGGTGTCTTTTATACAGGTAACGAGCTGAGTTTAGGAGCATACTCTAAAAGGGAGTGCTCCTAATCTCAGCTTGTTACCTGTATAAAAGACACCTGTTCACAGAAGCAATCAATCAGATTCCAAATTCTCCACCATGGCCAAGACCAAAGAGCTCTCCAAGGATGTCAGGGACAAGATTGTAGACCTACACAAGGCTGGAATGGCTACAAGACCATCGCCAAGCAGCTTAACTGTTCAAATAAACCTACCATTAAAATTATCATTTCTTTGTCAGTGGGCAAACGTACAAAATCAGCAGGGGATCAAATACTTTTTTCCCCTCACTGTAAAGCCCCAGCGGCTTTCTGTACGCACGGCAGGGAGGCCCCAGGCGCTTTCGCAATGAATGAGGCTGATTTAGAACGCGGCTACGAAAATCCGCCGCCACGTGGATCTACTGCAGCGGGAGAGGGGGGGGGCACGTTGCACGCCCCACGCGCGCGCACGGCCATGCGGAGTTGCACCCCCCCCCCTATCCTCTCGGCACGCACCGTGCGGTGAGCGCTGTGCCTCCACCCACCGGTTGTGATTAATCCGCACTTTTTTTTTGGCAGGCAATGGAATAATAATTAACTTTATTTTTATGCTCTTAGGTTTTTTCGGTAAAGTCACGTAGGTAAAAAATAATACATTAAAATAATAGAAATAATAATAATAATAATAAAATATTAAATCACTGCTTTATTATTCTATTATTATTTCTATGATTTTTTATTTTTAACCAACGTGACTACTGAGAAAACCTAAGAGGATGAATCCTTGCAGTCACGAAAGCTTCAAATCTAACACTTTATTTTCGTGCAAAAGTGAGTGAAAATGGAAGAAATATTAGCCGAGTTAAACAACAACAAAAATAAAGAAGCGATATGCCCCCAGCAACACGGACGCGCACGGAGCGATGGACTGGTTGATGCGTGGTGTAGCATCCGTTCGGGCAGTTCGTTCCGAAATAAATGTTTTGCTATTTGCTTGAAGCCGCCGGGCAGCGGGTTCATAAGCATCTGTTGAAGCATTCATCAAAGGCCCTGAGTGGTGGAAATGAATGAGCAGTTTCGTGCGAGTGTGACGGATTATCCCAATTAGCAAATCGCCTATTACATTTTTTACGTTTCAACAAGCTGGCAAGGCCTGGTACCCTTAAGTGAGCCTCGATTCCGTAAAGGTTGACGCTCGCGTGCTCGTGTTTTAATTCGCGAATGCCCCCAACAAAAATGTATGGATCTGGGCATGATTATTGTTGAGCTGAGTGCTCGGTTTGGTAGCAATCGGTATCGGGGTTTTGCATTTTTTTAGGTTTAACATGGACGGACGGAGAGACAGACCCATGGACGAAATATTTCCCGAGCACAGCAATTCGTGGCCTATTGGCTCATTCAAAGGAACCAAATACAATGCAGTTGGGAGTGCGTCTGTGCAAACTGAACATCAGTCACAAGTCAGCCACGATATTTTTTTCAAAAGACAAACACCGCCGGTATTTGCACCAATTCATCCACACACCCTCTCTCCTTCCGTATGTGTGTGGGTTTTTTTAATTGTAGGTTGTGTGAAGCTTACTCGGTTTCAAATCAATTGTATCCTAAGTCGAAAAGCCTGTTTGCCGGCAGCAATAGCTACCCCCTCTCCAAAACCGTGCTCAATATTGACTCTGTCAACAAGATAGCTTTGGCTTTGGATCCGTCGCACATCCACAGCTGCACGATATGCCTTACTGCAAGTGGGACGGGGATTTGTTCAAAGCTCACAAAAATGTAAGCCACATTAAAGGCTCTGCGCCACACACAACAATACTGTTCTGACAACTACGAGGTTGGATTTAAAAATAAGCGGGCCTGGTAAGCGTGTCAATAGGACTCTTAAAAAGGTCCCTTTTACCACTCGATTATCGACACAAGGCAACACGTATTATCTTATTCTCCAGATTATAAGACAAACTCCCAAGGCTGTCTTTAAAATACAGGGGAAACGTCTTATAATCCGGTGAATAAGAACAAATCTTCCCACAATGCAATGTGCAGGCCACATTTTATTATTTAACTTTTAATATAAATGACATTATTAAAACCGTTTGATTATTGAAGTCTGTATGCCACTCAATAACCACTCTTCATATGGCTATTTAAGCTGGTCATCAGGATTTTTTTTTTACAATGTAATTATCAAACTGCGCCATTAATGGTAAGTCGATCAAAAGCGCAATGTAATATAACTAGATTCGGATCAGCAATGTTGCTGTGTTTTATGCAAGCGCATGCATGTATTTACTATGTTGGAATGGTCATGTCTGTTCTTGTTTCAATGCTCAAGCTTCAGCTTGCCCTGGCGTGACCTGATCTCCATGTCCGTTGAGGAACGGCACGGGACATTCGATGTTAAATGTTCT
Source organism: Entosphenus tridentatus (assembly GCA_014621495.2). NCBI lineage: Eukaryota > Metazoa > Chordata > Hyperoartia > Petromyzontiformes > Petromyzontidae > Entosphenus > Entosphenus tridentatus. The sequence goes on from CM025655.2 coordinate 6,995,279, forward strand.
ACCCCCTGCGAAGACAAAACCATCCGTTGCGCTAACGAAGCAGGTGCATTGGAGCTCACCAAGAGATGGCCACTCATCACCGTGTCAGGCGACCACAAATTACACGGTTTCGCACTTTCATTACCGAGTCCCCATAAAACAAAAAGAGCTTATTTCAGACAGAGAAAATTAACGGCACCGCTCGACGCCCCGTGTAATTAGCGTTGACCTTTTTCAGGTCTTAATAAGGGTTGCGCGCCTCGTATAATGACTTTTAGGAGGAATTATACAGCGAATGAGACATCCTGTCCTTGCGGTAATCATAAGATGCTTTTCAGTGGCGTCACCTTGAATTCGAAGCTGTCATTTGTGCAAAAATGTCTTGCCCAATCCCATTAGCATCTGGACCTTGTCCAATGGGCACAGGTCAGGATGAGGTGTCAATGGTCATAACTGAATTATTACAAATATGTTCAGCACGCCGTATAATTCACAAATCTCAAACCATGGATCGCATAGTATACCACTCTTCACTTCGAGCATTTGCTGGGATAATTCGTCATCAGGTGGGGCGGGGGTGGCGTTCATCAGACAGCTGTCATACGAAAGAAGAATTGTCCTCGTGAGTCTATAGGTGTCGATGCAAGTCTGTGGATCTCTGCGTAAATCTACGAATCTCCAGGCGAGTCATAATCTCAAAGCTATAAACCACGCAGCACACCGCTGCCCCGCATCAGACGTTCGCCAGGCTAGCCCCGAAGCAACCCGCTTGCTCGTCCACCAACCTCGACACGAGCAAGATACAGCATGTGCCGATCACTCCCCGCCTCCATCATGCGCAAGGCAGAACAAGCAGCTGTGTGGCTGCTCTTCCACAAATATGCCTCGTTTCGCGCCGCCGGTCACACCGAAGCGAATGCAAGGGGCGGCCGTGAAATTTCAGCAAATTTGGCGAGGATTGGAGCACGCGGCATCCAGGATCGCATCTCAATCGGTGATGGAAAAAGCCGCTCGACAAAAACAAAGGAAATGTCATCATCGTTAACCCAGCATAGGCCCTCGGGCATTAAGAGCACTTGGAGGGCGAGACTCTATCTCTCGCTCGCTAATGGAGGAATTGAAATAAACGAGACCGAGAGATTGATCTCGGTCTCTTTTTTGCACAAATTGCAGTGATGTGCTTGCCGTGCTGTGGGAACGAGGTCACTTTACCACTCGTGTAGCAGTGCCACCACTTACCATTAGACTTGCTGCATTACGGATTTTATTTTCTTCTTAACTCTGATCTCATTTCTTCGTGGCTACGTTGTTTTATCAGAAGACATTGCTGAATAATAATAATAATATAATCTGTTCTTGTACTTACCATCCTCCAATATCTATGCTGCCCATAGCTCTCAGTGACCACCGTGGTGAAGTATGGTCAAATAATCTACACGACCCGCAAGGCATGGTGGGAAGACCCACGTCCAGCAGAGCATTGACAAAAATTAACCCGTAAAAACAAAGCTTTTCACTATAAATCCTTTATTTGCGTGGCGGCTAGAGTCCTCTCGTCCTCTGGCTTGAGATGGCTGCCACCTATGGGTCAGATGATTGCAGCGAAAGCATTAAGCAATTGGTAATTAAATATAATATTTTTGTTCTAAAAAGTATACAATTTTGGAAAAAAATTTTCACGAACATTAATTGTCACGCACAACGAGTTTGTGTGGAAAATGTCAGCTCGATTGGATCACGGGAAGTGGGTTAAAAAACGACCGAAAGATTTGCACGGTCGTAAGCAAGCAAGCAAGCGCGCAAGTGAACTTAATATAAAGGATTTAAAAAGGATGCACATGGAGCAGTGGCGGTACGGTGGTTAAGCACACCGCACGATGAGCCCGACAGCAATAAGTTCCGTTGCCGTGCACGGCTAACATCAGTGGCGAGTGATGCCTTCACCGGCCTTGAGCATCCACCAATGAGCAACAAGCGCCGTGACCCAGACACTGTGGGGGAGGGAAGGCCCTCGTCCAGCAGTGGACCGACAATTGTGGCTGTGAATGCGTTATTATTGATTAGTCTCATTAACACAGGTTTTATTTGGGGAGTTAGGTCGCGTAAATATATTAAAGTGTCGTTATGCCCGCCACCACCCGACACAGCCAATGTCGAATGGTGGCGAGTTTACGCGATCTAACCCCCCCCCCCCCTGTATTATGGGTGACATTGGTCGCGAAAGCATACGTGTTAAATCTAGCTTCTGCTGGTGGTCCGGGTTTCGAGCCTTGGCGTGCGTGGCAAAGGCGATGGGAAATCTGTGAGAAGCTAAAAGCAAATGAGCGAGTTTCGTTGAAATTTAATTTACAAGGAGCACTGTGGAGGCCAAGGATTGGACCCAGAATGTTCGTGTCGCCTCTCGTCCATCACCTCCGATTCGCACGCTTTGTCTACGTACGGTGCGAAAGAAGTGCAACACACATCACACTTGAAAATACACTTTTTGCCGCTGTGGAAGAAACTATGGCTGACTGAGGAGGTGTAATGTGAGTCACTATACCCGATTCTGGGCAACTGTGATTCAATTGCCATGATTAACTAAAATTCGATATATGTACGTATATAGACAGTACAATATTGGGGTGAATGCATTATATTATCTTTTGTCGGCTAGTGGTGGCGATGCACACCTGTAATCCAACGTTGGTGTGAGGTCATTTGGTGGATGAACACAGATGCAGTAAAACTCCCATCACATGTGCATTGAGGTAGTAGAGGTAGTACAGCAAGTGTGGACTAATAATATCAGCTGTTCATGCTGTATGGGACAGTGTTGGGTGGGTTTTCTCCAGGTGCTCCTATTGCCTCTCACAAGTAAACACTCGTTAATCGGCCGACAACGCCTTCATATATACAGGGTGCTTCAAAAAAATGCAACAACACCACAGGAAATGCGCCTCCTCCGGGCTCTGGAAACCACCTGGAGAAGATTCCAGGCACGCGTTGACAACGATGGCGAACTTTTTGAAGCTATTAACGTTACATTTGTTATAATGTTACAGTGTATTATCCGTTATTTTTCCAGTAAAAACGATAGTTCCATATAAGTGTAAACTTTTTTTGAAGCACGCTGTATATAGAGGACCGCAGAGCTTGGAGGGGGAGATTTGGTGTTGGCTCATTTCCCGGCTCGTCTCTGATTCACTCTCCTTGAGAGCGAGTGAATACTGTGCGGCAGTGCGTGACGAGTTGAAATCGTTCTATACGACATTGATACTGGTAGGAACCTCCTGGTTACACCAGCCCACAGGGGATTATTGTGTCCGTCCGTCCGGCGTGTATCCAAAAATGGTAGGGGTGGGGCTGGGAGGGGTGGGGCTGGGTGGGGAGGGGCTGGTCACCCCGTTGTGCCCTGATAAAACTCAACGTTTAACCTACTTACGCCGGCTTGTGCCCGCCCTCACAGTCGGGCATATTTGCGGAATACACCGCGTCGCCGTTGACCCTGGCCATTGACCGAGCAACCCAACGTTCCTACCACCTCCCTCCGCAGGAATGTGTTTATGATTTGGCAGGATAAAGGCTTCCCCATGCCCAATCTATCCAAACGGCCCAGCCCCCCCCCCTACAGAGTGCAGTACAGCAAAGCACAATACAACAATTATGTGACAATCGGGACTCAGTGTGCGTGATCTCACGTTGGCGAGATGTTTACTCCCGCGACCTAGTACACAGGAGGTTGTGGGTATATTTTGGAGTTTTCGTGCCTCTCTCTCCCCCCCGTTGTCGCGTGGATTTTTTTCTCCGGGTCGTTTCGTTTTTTTCCCCCCTCCACATTTAGAAACATTATTCTGCTATTATACATTTCCACATAAGTCGCCGCTTCGTTGAGCTATCATTTGTAACAGCCAGGTCGCTTCTGAAAAAGAGCTATATAGCCGTGGGCCTTACCTGGTAAAATAAAAAAAAATAGATTCGTTTTAGATTTTCTCCAAAGAAAATTATTATGACAGTGTTCCTCTTGAATGTTCTGCAGGAATTGTCGGGCAATTGCTGCAACGTCATGGGCAACAAACCCGAATGACGTCACCAATCCTGTGCAGTTTTGTGGGGAGAATGTGGGGCTGCTCGTCAACGCGCCACGGGTTCAAACCCAACATTATTGTCGTTTATTTTTTGCAAAAAATGAACGCAATGACAATATAAAAAAATTAAGCGGGAACAATTTATTTATATATATTTGTATGCATGTAAAATAATTTCATCAACAATACTGAACAGGACAATGATGTAATAACCAGAGCATTGGTTACACTCAACAAGTCAATGTAGCGTAATGGTTAGTGTGATTGTCTCCAGAGCAAGTGGCCTGGGTTCTAATCCCGTTATTGCTTTCCTAGTATTTTTTTTCAAGTGCGTGTGATTTGTTTTTAAATCCTTTATATTAAGTTTACTTGCGCGCTTGCTTGCGCGCTTACGACCATGCAAATCTTTCGGTCGTTTTTTAACCGACTTCCCGTGATCCAATCGAGCTGACATTTTGCACACAGACTCGTTGTGCGTGACAATTTATTTTCGTGAAATTTTTTTTCCAAAATTGTACACTTTTTAGGACATTTTTTAAAATATTTAATTACCAATTGCTTAATGCTGCCATGCAATCATCTGACCCATAGGTGGCAGCCATCTCAAGCAAGAGGACGAGAGGACTAGCCGCCACGCATATAAAGGATTTATAGTGAAAAGCTTTGTTTTTACGGGTTAATTTTTTTTACTGAATTCAAAGAGTGCCATCGTCAGGTTAAACAATGTAACAGCAAATCTTACCAGGTGTAAAAGTAAACAAACAAAAAAACAGCAAGATATATTTTGTAAGATACTTAAACATGATTTGTTTTAATTTCCCACCTACGTTCATTGGCACAATAATTATTTTCAATATTATTGTTCCAGAGGATTGGATGAAAAATGTACCTTCAATTTCAAATGTCGACGCCACAAAGGCAGTGGATATTTTTCGCTGCGTGAACTCTCCCATGCCACTAGAGGGCATCTTGGTGCCATTATCTGACAGTGATGTCTCACTTAAGACGCAGTGGTACGCAGAGACGACTGTGCGGTTAATACAAATAATAATGTACAGCTCTCTGTTAATCCATTTCTGGATAAATGGTCGTCGGGGTTGCTTGACCATACTTCACCACGATTGTCACCGCGGGTTGGTGAAGTGCCAGGGAGGCGAAGGAGGCCCGGGACCGATTCCAGGCATCACTCGCCGCTGTTGTTAGTTGTGGTCGGGGATCAAACTTAGGTTTCCGGGTTCATAAGGTAGTATGCTAAGCACTGTGCCACCGCTCCATTCCTCTTTGTGGTTAGCGAGCGCATATTTCAGTTGTTTGCTCACATACCCAGTAGCATCCCACACACACACACACACCTGGGTGAACCAGGTGTTTGTATTGAGCACAGGAGGCTGCTGCAGGCAAGTCTAATACGCACGGTTGAATGAGCACTGATGTTCATTTGCCTGCGCACCTGGTCTTGCGACCTGCAATCAAAAACCCATCACCATCATCTCTGACTTTAAGTTGTTCCCTTGTTGTATAAGAATACGGTAGAATGGTGGGCAAAAAAACCCCAAAAAAAGAATCAAGTATCATCGCCAGCCATAATCAATCCACCAGCTGGGATGAAGGCCTCCTCAAGCGCCAGCGATTCAGCAACGAGCTGATTCTCATCGCTCCGTCTCCACGGTGGGCGATCCTCTGGGGCGTGTTCATTTCATGGACGCCGTCTCCTGCTCAAGCCCACTAAAGTCTATTGACATGCCAAATCATGACTTTGACTTACGTGTGTTATCTCATAAATTGCGTCCTCGTTTTGTCTCTCGGTGTAGTTCCCAGCGAGCCTTTGTTCCATCTTCATAAATGTCCATGTTTTTGATCCATATTTCCGTGGCAGCTAGTACACTCACTGATCACGTGTTACATTTCTCAGAGACGTAATTGTTACGTTGCTTTTCGTTATCAAACACTTTTTTTATATTCTAGATTTGAAGCTTTCGTGACTGCAAGGATCCATACTCTTTGGTTTTTTCGGTAAAGTCACGTAGGTTAAAAAAGGAAAACGAAAACAAATAAATTAAATCACGACGTTTCGGAGGCAACACAAACCCCCGTCTTCAGGTGGAACAGTCACAGCAAAATTACTGTTCCACCTTAAGACGGGGGCTTGTGGTGCCGACCAAAACTCCCAAACTTTTAATATATATGTACAAAAGCACCCCAACCTACTCTCGTCGACCCCTTCATTGAAGCACATTGATTCTGGTTCGCCTTCAATAATCCTTACAGTGTTCTCCACAACATGTTTATATTTCACCAATAGCTGGTGAGTGAAGCGGCAATGTTTATCTAGCAAGCCCGATTTTTGCTGACGATACTCAAAAGGTCGAAACCGATACGACGGTTTTCATCGACAAATTATGTCGGTTTGACCTCAGCCTATAAGACCATTACACTCACATAACAGATGGATTTATTGCATCCATCTAACGGTCTACAGAACGTTATAAAATACTGTGCATACAAATGTTACACAAACTTTTAAAAGGGGGAGTTGTTTTTATTTTACGAGCGCCAAAAAACCTCAATACGATTTACTGCGGGGAGAACTCGTTATCCACGACCATGTTACCACGAAACTCCTATTATCCGCTGGAGCTCTAGGGTCCTCAAAAACTCATTAATTATCCGCGGTGCTATTATTCCTATTATCCGCGATTTCTCACGGATTTTGCCATCACGCAGGGCAGAACAGTTTCCTATTATCATCGTATTTTTTTGCTCCCGGATAAGGGTCATTGCGTGGTAAATTAATACAATAATTCACCTCCGATTGTGCAACTCCCGATTCGCACTCTTGGCTAACGCACGATGCGAAATCAGTTCAACATACATACGCACAAGTTAACCCAACGGGGAAGTGGAATCAATTCGCGGATAGTCCCGCGGATAATAGGCTCCGTGATGTCCGTACCCTGCATCACCACAGGACGAGAGGAGTTTCAACTCTACATCGCACTGTGTAAATTATTCACGTGTGTTCGCGAACCACCGCACTGCAGGTCGCGACAGCACTTCCCTCCCCTTCTGCCTCTTCCCTCGCACTGCTCGACTTTGGAATTCCCTCCCGGCGTCTCTTTTCTTCAGCTCCAATCGCACAACCTCGCTCAATTCAAGACACGTATCACACGTTTTTCTGCTTCTGCTACTGCTTCATTTATTGCAACTTCAACCGTGCGCCGTTCGCTGCCACGGCCGCTAGACGTCCGTGGCTTTTGAGGCCCTGCTGAATAAAAAGCAATGAAAGACAGCCGCATTATGTAGCCATCACGGACTTTTGAGTGCAGGTGCTGTCAGAGAAGGGTTGGCGGCGGGTGGCCAGAACCACGCCCGGCCTCCTTTGTCTCTCTAATGGCCATGTGTATACATCGCACCAGGTACTGGTTTGAGGCTCAGTCCACCTAGGGGAGAGGCCACAGGACGGGTTCAGATAATGGCCACTGGCGCTGGCAGTTAACGGGAATCGAAGCGCAGCAGCGCGAGCACGCGCACGCTTTTTGCGACTTCACCCAAAAAAATGGTCTCAAGCAATGTCATCAGAGGCCACTCAAACGTCTGGCGACTTTTCAGTTTGTTTTTGCGGATCTGTTTGATTGAAAATAACTCTTAGAGAAACTGACCCCTCCCCCCTCCAGATTTTTGCAGCTATAAAAACGAGGGAACAAATACACGGAATCCCTATAAAATGTTTGACAGTAAATCAGTGCGGTAGTTACAAAATAAACATTGCGAACACACAATGGTCGAAAAGCCACTTTGTTTTCGAAAGCGTAAACTGGCGTAAGCAGAATTTCACATCGGCTATCTTCTTGCAGGCATTCAAAATACAACTTGCTATACGCTCCCTAAACAAATAAATAGCAGCTCCGAGAATGAGTGGAGACGGTAGCAAATGGGCCAACGAGCATTCAATCAGCCCTTACATTTGACTCCAAGGCTAAATCCGATTGAATAGAATTGGTGGTGGGATCTGTTGGCTGGGACAAATGTTTACTTTCAGGAATGCGTACGTGTGCGTGTGGCAGAGCTGGGATATACAAAACAAGCTATTTCAGCCATGGAATGCAAACGCATCTCGCGAGAGGAGATATTCACTGAGACGGGAGCAATGGATTTAGTTCGTGTCCAGGTATTAGCTCGGTGACGGCGGCGGCTTGGGGCAGGGCTTAATCCAGCAGTGAATTGAACATGACTGATGATGACTTGAACCTGCCAAATAGAGTTTGATTCGCATCAACGGCGAACATAAGTGGTGAATGATATCTGAACCTTATTGGTTCTTTCGGTAAAGTCACGTAAAAGGGAAATAAAAAAAATATTATTATTTTATTATTTCCCTTCTACGTGACTTTACCGAAAGAACCAAGAAGATGAATCCCTGCAGTCACGAAAGCTCTAAATCGAAAGATATCTGAACCGACCATGGGCCCTCCATTCACCGACCCGCACTGACCGGTGTGGTGAAGTATGGTCAAACGGCTCACCAGTTCGATTCCGGCTCACGGCCAACACCAGTGACGATTATCGGAACCGGTCCTGGGCCTCCCCTAGGTCGACTCAGCCTCAAATGAGTGCCTCTTGGTGCGGTGTGTAAACATCGCCACTGGAGGGATACAAACGCGGCCGGGCGTGGTGCTGGCCACCGACCCGACTGTGCCGTGCCCCCCTTCCTAGGCGCTGCTCGCGAACAGCACTTGCCCCAACAGTCGGTCACGGCTATACGGGGGACCTTTGTCTTTGTTATCGTGTAGATTTCTCTGGCACCAAACTGCTTGGCCTTTTTTGCTGTTTATTAAAGCGCCCATTGTGTCCCGACGCCGATTATATTGTCTCTTATAGCGCACTTAATTTAGTTTTATTGTAAATCGTAATGCCTTTACAATGCCTAGCCCGGAATGAAGACTTCTGATGGATATGACACGTGCACGTTATATATATATGCGAACGGATTAAGCGCGTTGCAAAACAAACAAAAACCCACGACGCTGCTAAAACAACGCAGCCACATTTCATCGCAACGGGAATATACACTGCGCGCGTTTCCGAAAATGTCCGCATTGTAAGACGCTCTTGAAAATAAGCCGCACACACACACAGACCGGATTATAAGACGCACCCCAACTTGAGAAGACGCACGTGCCCCGGGGGGGGGGGGGGGGCACGTGCGTCTTATAAACCGGAAAAAAACCGCAGCGTCTCAAACCACATTTTGCTCTAAGTTGTTGCCATACGTACAAGCAGACTAATTGAGATCGTACCGGTTGCGAAAGTCTCCGTGTTATGTGTCTTGCACCCAGCCCCTCCCTGCACGACGGACGGACGGACACAATAATCCCCTGTGGACTGGTGGAACCAGGAGGTTCCTACCAGTATTAGCTCTTTGTTGGATTTGGTACATTACATTGAGAGATGTGGGGGTTACTTAGGCAGCCATTATCTAGCAGTGGATCAATCATGGCCGCTGCTGATAATTATTCTGATGGGATGCACAGCTACTGATGGGACATGCCAAAGGGGTTTGAAGGATGATGTTTACAAATAATAATAATGGTGTTATATGCCCATGGGGGCGTCCCTGCGTCTTTAGACTGCCAGGAGGATCCTGCATTGGCATGTTTGGCCAATTTCATGAATGAGTGCGTTGCATCGTATGGGAGGAAACTGGACTACCCGGCAAAAACCCACCAGGTGAATGAGGGGGATAACACTCAAAGGCCCACACACAACTGAAGTCAAGGATCCATCTGCAATAATTGGCACCAACGATGTTTTGTTCAATCTTGATTTGAAGCTTTCGTGACTGCAGGGATCCATACTCCTTGGTTCTTTCGGTGAAGTCACCTGAGGACGATCACTTGTGTGGCGATCGAAACGTCGTGATCTATAATTATTATTATTTTTCGATGTTTTGTTCTTTAAATAACCCTTGACTGATGAAGGAATCGCAGACAGTTGGGTGGTGTCTAAGGATACATTTTAAGTTGGTGCCCCATTTGTCCTTAATTTGCCCCCCAATCGCAAAAAAAACCCCGAAGATTTTAAAATTTCAGTGGCGTTTCTTCAATGTTTTATTGACCTTTACTCTATACAGCGACGCGTAGGATGTTGGTCACGTACACAGACAAGGCCGACGCACCGGGAAGTGATCTCTCCAGAAGCCTAATCGGTCGGTGGTCAACTCATCGTACATGCAAGTGGGTGCTCATTTACATAACCCTTTAATTTAATCAGATATAGGTGCAGCCCTGCTACCACTTTCTCACGCCAATTCTGGCAGAGGGGCCTAGAGGGTATTTGGCCTACTCTTCCACGCTGTGGCCAGGTGTTTTGGGAAAAGGTGAGAGAGTACCCACGCATTTTACCCCACCGAATGTGACCTGTGGTGAGCCCAGTTACACTGCTTGAGTGGACTGTGCTGGGGAGGGAGATTTACGAAACTGGCATCATCGTTCGAACTGCCGCGCCAGGATGATTGAACCTGGCGAACTGAAGTCCAGGGTGCTCACCATTAACACCACGGCAACACCACCTAATTTTCGTAAAAAAAGGTACATTTTAACACCGACGAAGATACCAACGTTCCAGACGTCATTATTAAATAAAACAAAACCCAATAAAAAATGCAGCTTCTATTGTTACCAAAAAAAGATCTGACTTTCAATATTTGTCCAAGCCACAAAGCAAAGAGAACAAGTGCACGGGCAGGGTACACAGAGTGGCTCACTCAGCCGTTTGGTTGCTTTTGACCACTTTTGGGTTCAAGCTGAATTGAATCAACAGGCAAGACATTCAATGGCAATGATGTACAGACTGGCCTCTTTTATATATATATTTTACGCCCCATGATGGACTTTGGCCAATTTGTGGAGAAAGCCAGCATTCAATCTCCCCCCATGTATTTGAGGGTTGCACCGGATGTTGCCTCGGCATGATGTCCAACGTTTCGGATTGGAGCAACTAGAAGCATCTTCTTCAGGTACTCCAAAAAAACGCCGGGGAGAGGGGGGGGTACAGTACAACTCGAAACCACATTGCAGAAGGTCCATAGCACAACCGGCAGTATTTGCGCGTTTACTCTTTACACGCATTTCGCATTGTTGTTTTGGGGCAGTGGGTGGCAATTCCTCATTCCTATGGGCAGGGGCGAGCCTGTCAGAGAACAACCAACTTGTTGACCTATCCACAAAGTTGGTACCAACCTTGCAGCATGCTTTGCATGCGCCATGATGGCGTCGCCATTCTTGCGCACATTTCTTCACACAGCCTCGCCACGACCAACAAGTAGAGAGCCGAGACTCACGTTTCATAGCAATGTCCGCATGCCCTGCTGGTTTTTGTTACGATTAAGACTCATCAGTACACTTTAGCCATCACCCGCGCTCTCTCCTGGCGCGCGTGAGTGCGTGTGAAGGACATAGCCGTCTGCATGAATGTGTGAAAAAAGGTGATGTCACGTGTAATTGGCCTACCCTTCCATGCTACACCTCTGAATTGATCATTGATCAGATTGATTTCAGGTTATGAATTGAGTGTCCATGTATTCGTGTCTAATGCGGCAGAGAAATTCTTTTGGCCACATACTTTTTGTACCAGATTTATCCCTCCTAAGAAAAAAAACACACCCCATATTCTGCCCTAATGTCGTAATAAGGCACGTCTTCCTCTTGTACAGCACCTTCGAGTGTGGTCTCATTTCGACACGTTTACACATTTTATTGCATAAGGCAGCGCTGTATTTCAACACGACTGCCCGCGCAGCCTTCGTATTTTCACACACAGCTGATAACGATGGCACAATTGTAGCTTTTTGTTGCGGTGTGTTTTACTTTTCACTTCCATGTCACACTGTCGGCTCAAATGATTCGTTGTGGAAGAAGTTTGTGAACAACACACACGGTACGACTCTTGAGACACATTGGAGAGCAAAGCATGAACATACTCCTCGCAACATTGGTGGGATTTTTCCCCGAGGTGGCTGTTGTTCATGATGTGACAATAACAAAGAGTGACCATTACATAAACCTAATTTTAGAGTAACCATTATCTGAACCTAATTTTAGAGTAACCGTTATCTAAACCTAATTACAAAAGCACACACCTTTTGACTCGAACAGGCCTGCAAAGGTCAACGTCATTGTAAAGGCCCCGTGAAGGTCTAAGTGGCAAATTTGAAGACCTTGCTAAGGTTGAAGCGTTGCTTTTTTTTTGCACTTTACCAAAAAAATGGAATATCGTGATGTGCGCGTTTACCGTTTGCCATTGAAGATTCGTCACGTGAACACGCTGCGGTGATGCACGCATTCACAATTTGCCATTCACAAAAGACAGCTCGCGTCACAGATGGCGAAGGCTTTGGGCCATCACGTAGATTTATATTTTATTTTAAAGGATTCACATTTGTAGGCCTATCCGATTCAAAAGGTGCACTTTCAAAAAGCTGGTTGTTGAAAGGTTGTTGTTTTTTTTGACACTTGCCATCTTTCATATTTATTTTGGTGTTACTTATCCATGTGGAAAGCAATGGTTAAAATAAAATCCACGTAGTTGCTAAGAATGACAGGTAAGATGGAAAAAAAAGTACCAGATGATTGCATTACAACAAAATAAACCACGCGTTTAATGGGTCAAAGAACCGTAAAATTGTAAAAAAACTAAAATTGAAAATTGTCTAACAAAATAAGCAGTTTCTAACTGCTTTTTCAAGGTAAAAAAAACAAAGGTATACAATGAAATGTATCATTTAAATAATAAAACATAGGTAAAAAAAAACATTTTAAGTTAAAAAACAGCTCTTTCAGCTGCAGTTACAATCTATGTACAGTGTATTTTAACTAATCAGTTTTTGTTTAAATGACAGGGTAGGAAAAGTAGCACGTGAAAAAAAAGTGGAATGTGGTCAAATACTCTTAACTTAGCATCGTCATAAACGCAGCCGGCAATTTTGCCCCAAAAAGGTGACGAAGGAGGGAAAATACAGTTTGGGATTAGAATGTTGGTTCAGACTCATTTGCAAGGCATGAAGCCTCTTGGCACAAGTGAACCGTGTTTTCATTGGCCGGCCGTGCAATTCCTATCGAACAAACCACAACAAACATGCAAATTGATTGCCGCTCCTCACACAACACGAGAGAAAACCGCCACCCACCAACAACAAAAATCCCGCCCCCCCAGATTAAAACTTTTTTCAAAAACTCTGGGCTCAACAGCCAGTGTTCTCTCTCTTAGTGATACGGATGAGTATTATTGTGAGTGGGGACCAGTGTAATTCCGCCCGTGTGAATAAAGCGCGGCGGCGGGATGTAGTCTCCCTCGCCTGGTATACAGGAGGTCGAGGGTTCGATCCCGACCCTTGAAGCCTGCTGTATATTTGGAGTTTGCATGTTCTCCCCGTGGTCACGTGAATTTTTCTCCGGGTCCTCCGGTTTTTCCCTCCACATTCAGAATCAACGTCACGCGTTTAAGAGCATTTGGCTGCTGTAAATTTCACTTCGTTGAGCTATCATTTGTCGCCAGGCCACTTATGAAAAAGAGCGATGTAGCCTCGGTGGGTCTTAACCTAGCGAAAATAAAAAAAGTTGTTTATTTCTAGTTTTCGTGTGTAAACCCCACACTCCCCCCAATGTTCTGCGCAGTGTTTATGAGACTTCGGGCGGCGACGACGCCGTCACACGCTCGGCGGGCGCCGCGTGATTGGCCACTCGCGGGGCAACCGGCGTCCCCTCCTCGGCGTCGCTGTCCGACTGCGAGCCGGACGCGGTCGCCGATCCCGAGGCGTCGGTCGAAGCTGGGGAGGGCGACGGCGCAGCAAGCGGCGGTCCCCCCGGTCCTGCCGCTTCCTTCGCCACGGACGCTGGCGACGGTGCGACGCGTCTGCAGGCTGTCGCCGCCGCCGCCGCCGTCGTCGTCTTGAGCTGGAACCACGCGTCGCCGAGCGCCTTGGCGAAGTGGTCGTCCACAGAGCCCGTGATGGACACCGAGTCAGCCTCGCGGTAATCCTTGCCGAGGCTGCGGCGAAAGTGCTCCTCGATGACGGGATCCGACACCGCCGTCGCATCCGACGGCTCGGACGCTGCGCGGAATTGCCGGACGCGCGCACGCACACACGCGCACACGCACGCACGCACGCACGCAAACACGCACACACACACGCAAACACGCACACACACAGGCATACACGCACGCACACACACGCATGCACACACAAACGCATGCACACACACGCGCACGCATACGCATGAATACACGCACACACACACACGCACACGTAAAACATATCGGAATAAAAATAGTGCCCATGCATGCATTCTGTAATAACAAAAATTCAGAATGCATCCGGTCATCACAGACGTATTTAATTTGTGACAACACCATTACGTTTCAAGCCGCACAATGAGATGATGTCGTCACGTGGTGCATGACGTTCGCTTGATGACGCCACACGTTGCGACGTCATTGAGAGGCGAGGCGCACGTGTGACATACAGAGATAACGTCAAACGTAATGACATCGCCGCATTGGCCAGCAAGGAGAACCTTTGAAGAGCTGCTCTTTTATCGCCAAGGTTGGCTAACCCTTTCATTAATTTAGCTGGTTTTAAGTCGTCCGTAACAGCACCACAATTCTATGATAAAATTTTGTTCACATCAAGTTATCGTTCAATCCCAGTCGGAAAGCGTTAAAGAGATGAAGATTTCACATATTTCCATAGCACATTCTTTGGGCAAATAATGTTCGCGAGCACCTATGAAGGCCGGCAGGGGGTGGTGTGTCAAGCACCACACCTGGCAAATGTTTGTCTCCCAAGAACTGATATTTACAGACAAAACCAGGTATTAATTTAAGGCTGAGTCAACCTATGGAAGGACCACGAAGGGTTAGGATAACACTTGCCACTGATGTTAGCCATGGCCTGGCTATGGTACTCAGGTCAGCAGGTTCGTAGCAGTGCGCTAACTGCCATGCCAATGACAAATATCCCCTGTATAGCCTTAACAGACTTTTGGAGCAAGAGCTGTTAGCAAGCACCTATGAAGGGCGGCATGGCACAGGAGGAGTTGAGTGGACAGCACTATGCCCGACCGCACCAGGTACTCATTTGAGGTTGACCGGTTCAGATAATCACCACGAGTGCTAATCGTCACGTGAGCAGAAATCGAACTCGAGTCGCGGGGTTCGTTTGCGCAGCGTGCCAACCGCTGCACCACCACTCCGCACAACCGCGAGTGCGTGCGCTTACGCTCGTGCCCGGTTTACGTATTCATGAAAGCGGCGCGAGATTAAAAAGGTGCAGAATGTTTTGATCTTTGAGCGGCGAGCACATCCGCGCGTGAAATTACAAGTCACATTACCATTCACTTTATTTGCGTTGATATATTTCAGATTTCTGCGCGGCAAATAATGCCGAAAGGCCGTCTAATGCGCCACAGATGCTGTGGCACATCAACGCGCGCGAGCGTGCGTGCGTGCGTGCGCGAGCGAGCGTGCGTGCGTGCGCGCATGTACTTACGGACGTCTCCGCGCTTGTGTGATTTGTTGGGGCCCCTCAATGTGTGGCGGCTGCCGTGATGGTTTTTCTGATTGAGGGCCGGTGCGCACGTAATGACGGAGGGGCGCATCTTCACGACGCACACGTGACATGGGAACGTAAAATTGCGACAGACGGTTGGTGAATTTTTGCCCACTTGTCATATTGTTTTTTTCACGTAAAATACGTTATCCTGAATTTTTTTTAGCTAGTTGCCGCTTTGGTGAACTTTGTACATAAAATAAGAACTTCATAAATAAAAAATATACGAGTTGTCGGCCAATACAATCAAGATCTTCATCTCCTCAAAGTGACAGTATAACTACCTATTATGATATATTTATATTAACATTTAAACTTATAATATATCCACGCGCAAAAAACTAAGGATCCACATTTAGCTTTACAGTGTTGAGGGAAGCGCCTGTTGCAGCAACAGGGGAGTGATGTGGGCAGGAACACTCCCGGCTGCCTTTGTCTCCTCGGTGCCGATGTTTTACACTTTTCGCACAAGGTACTCATTTAAGTCCAAGTCGACCTTTGCGAGGGCCAGGACACGTAGATGATACCGCTTGCCAGCGATGCTGCCACCGATGCTAACTCAGTAGTCAACACAGCCTGCTAACTGCTGTGCCACCTCTCCCCAAACACGCACACAGGCAAATATTTGCACCCGTGCTCAGGTATACACATACGTATCAAGACGAGAACCACTCCTCAGAACTAGTTTGTCCAGATCTGTCTCATGTTTAGTCAGCAGCAACTTGGTGTGACAGGTTTAGAGGGTTTCCCGGCATCATCCCGATGGTCCGAGTAGCATCCGCTGAGTCAACATCCTAAAAACAAGAATGTGCCTGTCCAACAACAGATAATAAAAATGACTGACAATACAGTTTATGATGATGATTGTTACTGGTGTAAACATGCACCTAATCATTGATAACATCGATTTTTAAGCTCATAATGCACCAAATCGTATGTGTAAGAATCAACGTTTTCAGATTCGTATCTACTGTTTGTAAAGGGGTTCATATATCCATCTCCAGTCACTGGAGCCCAATACAATAACCGCAAACAAAAAAATAACAACGGAATCTTGAACCGAACTATGACCTTGCCTCATGAGCAGCACAACAGAATTCAAACCCATTCCATGCCGCGTAATTCAGGAGCAGTCGTTTGACCATACTTCACCAATGCTGGCAAATCGTGTTGGTAAAAGAGGGGGCTTGGACCGGTTAAGATATAACTCGCCACCGATGTTAACCATGGCCAGGAATCAAACTGGGGTTGCTAGGCTTGAAGCACACTGTGCTAACTACTTCACCGCCGCTCCCCCAATTAACATCAATGCACAAATATCTTCTACGGTGAACCAGAAACCTGACTGCAAAAGTGCAGTTGAGGTTGAGCACATTTTTTTTATAATGAACGCGAATGAAATAAGTAGCCACACTTCGACCAAATTATAGGCTTAATGTGAAGCCCTGCATTAATGTGTAAATTAATGGGCCTGCATAACCCGGGGTGCCCTCGAAAAATCTTGATAAGCCATGAAATCCCATTGTCCAGAAAGCTGGCTTTTGTCGTGAGTAGGCGGATTAAGTGGCTGAAATGAATACGCATCAAGTGCATTGTGCTGCCATCTGTGGGGAGATAATACAAAACAAACTTATCAAAAGTGGATTATAAATTATTCCATGGATTACTGAAGGAGAAGAAGAAAATAATCCAGCCAACAGGAGGACATCCACCACTAAGATGGAGCGATGAAATCCCAGCTCGGCTCGTGCGCGCAAAAGCTACGGATGGTTTGTTACACGGCAGAACTATGCGAGGGATGGCGTCAGCATGGGGGAGGACGTTCATTATGGCCGATGATGATGGTGATGACAGGTTGCGTTCCCACGACTTGCAGCCGCGAGAAGCACTACAATGCACCACGGTGTAATGTTTTTCATCAGGCCACCCTTCAACGTATCCAGCATTGAAGGGTGGCCGAGCTCATCAGCAGTCAGGCTTGCTACACTGGTTTTAAAGCCAATAAACCACTGTTCTGAGAATGTCAATTTGTAGGAGGTCACAGAGCTAGCAGATTTCCGGCACTAATATTTACAATGTTGCTTTTTGGCGTTGAACAAGGCCCCATAGTTCATATGGAGTGCTCTTGACAATCTGGTATCCCAGCAGCATCGGTTTAACAAATCTGACCCATAAAGCTCCACAGCAACGCACGAGGAATTTCTGATCCCAGGACACTTTGCTGCCCTTCCACCTCCGCTACTGCACCTGCTGCTGTAGCACCGCCATCGCGCCGCGGTGATGGAGTTGAACATCGTCTCCTGGGACGATCAGCCATGACGCGCCAGCTCCGTGGCAAAACGGGGTCGCGCTCGGTCCATCGCCATGGCAACCGGGGGTCGCCGCCAGGTCGGCACCGCCACCGCCGCCTCCTCCTCCTCCTCCGCCACCGTGGCCGTCGCCGGGGCGACGGAGCGAGGTGGCGGGGGGGACGGACTGCCGCCCGTCCGGGGAGAGCAGCAGCCCACCGTCGTTCCGGCCCTCGGGCCGCTCGTCCCTGCGGGGCGCCTTGCTCCTGTCACGCGCACGCGCCCACAGCAGGGGAGGGCGGGGGGATTAGGCACTGCCGAGATAATGAGGCGCAGGTTTCAGTTTTCGTTAGGCGTCAGCGAAGCTCTCCGTTGCCGCAGCGATCGCGATGTCATCCTCGTCGTCACAGTTGTCGTTATTTAAACAACAAACCCGCTTGTTTTATTGCAATTGGGCAAAACACCCCAGCGCAGGATTCTGGGTAAATTATTATTATTTGAACTAATCAAACATACAATTCACATCATTATATTGTCGTATATTTGTGTTATACTTGTGATCATTAGTACATTGTATTCACGAATTCGTACCTTTTCTTTTCACTTTAAGCAAATTATATGTTGGAGTTTAGTTGAAGTGATGGAATGTGATGATTGATGTCTTAGCCCAAAGTGTACGACGATATTTTTTTTTAGCCCTACTCCATCAACTGCCGGATGAAGACCTCGCCACACCGCGTTGTTTGGCTGAACTTCACCACGCCGATCAGTAAGGGTCGGTGAAGGGTGGCGGCCCAGGACCGCTTCAGATATCATTCGCCACTGATGCAAGGCCCGTTGCTGAGCAAGTAGTTTCAGGTTGCCAGGTTCATAGCGCAGTGCAGAAACCAATGCGCCACCACTCCCCCCTGATATAAATGCTTTATGTGAATTGTAGATGCTGTTAGATTAAATGAAATAAATCAGGATTTTGTTTGTTTTGTTATCAATCATCATTGAGAAAAGAACAAGGCTTTGATTTGTTGACTGAATTGCATCCTAATTTCCATCCAATTGACAAAGAAAATAAATATATTACAAAAGTTTACTTACATTTTTCGAGGATGTATGATGCAGTGAGATTAATATTATAGAGTGTATTTGTGTTACCCCTTTTAGACTAGGGAAAGCTACAAAGGTAACATATTTCAAGAAATTCCATTGGAAGGCATGTAGGATTATGGTCAGCAACTTATGAAAGCCCTAACGGTCTGGGGAATATTGAAAGCCACTGTGCACCTTTTTCCATGATGCCATGACTCTAAATTTAAAACCTCTCTTGTGTGTATTATTTAACAAACACACTTATTCCTGTGGAATTTCCAGGCATTTAATACTTTAGGTACCAAATACGGTCAAAGCTTTCAATTAAGCACCATTCTTTGCCAGGCGACATAAATGCTCAGGGGCCAGAGAGCTGATGATCTCAGTCTGGTAACCAATGATGGCACAAAATCATGTTCTTGTCAAATTACATTTTTTTATATTCTTGGTTCTTTCGGTAAAGTCACGTAGAAGGGAAACAATAAAATAATCAAAAAATACATAAAACAATACAATTCTCAAGAGGTTTCGACTGCAACACAAGCAATCATCATCAGGTGTGAAAAACATCTTACTTTGGCAAAAGATCCAACTATCGTCAATGTGCGACGAGCTTTTCTCTCGAGCAGTGTATGTGGGAAAGTGCATCGCCCAGTGCGAACGAGAGGTCACCCGAATTGACCTCAGAGAGAGTTCTGTGGTACCACCCTCCGCTGGCAGTTTTCTAATGTGCCATGATCATTGTTCAGAATACATTGTATCGTCTCATGGCGTGACGGCGACAGCACAAATGGAATCGAATCGACAACTGCAAATAACATGTAAATAAACATATGACCTACCATTCCTTCCGTGGAATCCAGATAAATGTTTTTGTCATATGTATGCACATGCGTCAATCGTTTATTTGCAAGGCTAAAGGAAATCTGAACTGGATTTTCGTTTAAAATTAGAACGCATACATCAATGTTGAACGAGTGCATTAACACACAGTTGTGTTTAAATGTTGTGTTGTGGAAGGAATTCTCCTTTGGCCCCTGGGCTAGGTAAGCCGAACACTGCGACAGTCATTAGGTAAAGGCAGCTACGTCGGAATGTACGTTGCTGCTAAATATGTTGGTCCAGAAAAACAACAAAACATTTAAGGCGTTTTACATACTTGTGATTTTTTTTTTAAAAGTATGTTTTAGGATCATTATTTTGACTATTCTCCTGTTTCAAAAAGTTCCCTATGAAACGTTCCCTATGCAAAGTTAAATGGCTCATTGTATAGTAACGTTGGAGTGATAGAACGGTGGCGCAGTGATTAGCGCACCCCAATTATGAACCCCAAGATGTTTATTTTTTCTTCTGAAAATATGGACTGGAGAACCAAAATGCATACATATAAACGGAAAAGACATTGACCGTCTCGGATTTGTTAATGATTCGGCCACTATAAAACCAACGGAAATTAACTGTTGGAAATGATTGAGGCGATGAGTAAATAAAGTTCCCGATATATGCGATCGAACCCAAAAAAGACACGTTATGGATAATATCGGTTGCGAAAGGCTACGTGTTAAAATAAATCACGAAACAAACTGAAGATATTGGGTTAGAGGGAAGCAACTGGAAAATTCCACATAGCTGTGGCAGAGATCGCAACCGGGTACCCGATACCCGTACACTACCTGATACCCGGCTACCCGTACCCGGCCGGGTACGGGTAGCTGTTTGCGACCCTGGTGCGGCCGGGTACGGGTAGGCCATGAGTCACTGGTGAGTAACCGTTTGTCACTCATTTCGGGTAGGGTACGGGTAGGGAACGGGTACCCGTACCCGGCCGGGTACGGGTAAGGGTACCCATTTGCGACCCTGGTGTGGCCGGGTACGGGTACGGGTAAGGAATCAAAACCCGTTTGCGACCTCTGAGCTGTGGCCCCCAACCGGCTTCATTAACCGCCACTTGCCACCGCTGTGAAGCAAGATGAAACAATCCCCAGAGATTGACACGGCACGGACAAGAAGCAATCCGTGCGGCAGCGGACTTGGAACGAGCTGTAAAATGATCACTTGCAACATTTTTTTAAAAAAGGCTAGTCAATTCATGTTAATTTTAGCTTAAACAAAACAGATGATGAGTGAATCTCTCTCTCTCTCTCTATGTGCCATGTCCTTGCTCAAAGACGACCGTGGCCTTCCATTTAGCTCAATCCATATTACTCAAGAACTTTGTACGAGATACTGAGAAGTTGATTAATACCCCAGCAAATTTATTTTTCAGACTGTTAGTGAAATTGTTTTTCTTTCTATCTCGTGACTAGAAGTCCCTAATTTTTGTTTCCTATGTCCAAGCTTTGTGACCTTAGCGGGAAGCATAGTCACAAAGTATGCATCATTTGCTACAGCGATTACATTTTACGTGCAATTAGGCGCCCTGCATAACATATCGTGAAATATGTTCATGAAATGTCATCATTTGCACTCGGTGAACTAAATGATCAAGTTATATAACATCCTCCAGTGACAAGGACGATGCTTGCCCAGTCTTGTAAATGCATCTAACTGCCACAATTATTCATTAATTAATTTTTATAAGAAAGACAGCCTAATGAATGAATCACAAGAATGTAGCTGTCTGTGACGAATCACCCCCACCAGTGATTTCGATGAATTGTCACGAATCAGGGTTGCTATTCGATTGGAGAACCAATTTGGTTTAATTGTTTAGTTCAGTATCTCGTCTGTGTTGTTTCTCATTTATTTCCTGTCTCATCTGAACAATTTGGTTCACTCCATTAGCTTAAATGTTACACTGACGTATCAAGTGAATAAAAGTACGGTCACCAAATCGTACACGTACAAATGAATGCGTGTATCAACAGCGTGAATCGGTCGTAATCTACGAATCGATGCATCGTCACATGGCAAAATGCAACCGCCAAGGCGGCCAAGTGGCACGCACACGGCCTGCGAACTGGTAATTGCCTTTTTGCTCGATGGCGGTCAAAAACATCAAACTCTTCTCCACGCTGCTGTACGACAATTATCGGCTGCCAGTGTATCATGTGGGGAGGAGGCAGCCATCTATACAAGGTCATAATCTCTCCTGTTTTTCGCCCGTGTAGTGCCTACATGTGCTACTGGATTTTGCTGCCTGGCTCCTGTTTTTTTTTATCCCTGGGTAGTTTCTTTTTCACTCTTCTCTCGTCAAAGACATGCCCTTAGTTAGGCCCATCCCTCCCCACTCCCGAGCCCGCGGAATTTTTGCACCAAGGTCTTCTAAGGCATGGGAGCAATTCAGTGCACAGGGGCATTCACCAGAGCTCATGTACCATGCTCACCACGCAAGCACACACCACGCACGCACACACTCACCACGCACATACTCACCACGCACGCACACACTCGCCACGCACGCACACACTCGCCACGCACGCACACACTCGCCACGCACGCACTCACCACGCACGCACACACACGCCACGCACGCACGGAAAAATGCCAAGAATGTTGGGGTCCTTGAGTGGAATGCAAGCGACTAGCCCAGACCCAAGTCCGCTTCATGTACATTTTTTTCATTTTTTTTACTTTTTTCTACAAGCAAACTAACACGCCCAACATTCAGACTTTTCTTTCTTTCTTTTAGTCGCAGGAATTGTTGGAATTTTAGGTTGACCTTGCGCCTCGCCAGGTGCCAAGGCTTATTCTAGGGTTCCCCCAGGCACAGCATCGCAGAAAAATAAATGTTGTTCATTCTTCTTTGTTTAGCTCGCCGCTGTACTCCAATTAAAAAAATAACTATAAACAACGATGACTAAAAGAAGTTCATAGAAGTGGCATGCGCACCATTCTCATGGCATAAAGTTATCACAAAAATGATATGTTTCAGGGACACATATTTTTTGCCAGGAGGAGGGTGATGTTGCAATCTGGTTTTGCACAATCAAGTTGCCTGCTGGTATTAATTAAAAAAAGGCAAACCTGGACGGTGATGCCAGTGTGCATGGGCTACTCCTTTTTTGACAAATATCATGAGAAACTTTAACGTCTGCCGTGAAACATATTTTATCGATGCAACTGCAGTATTATCCAGGGAAGCTGCCTGGGTTCGAACCATGGACCTATGGCGAATGCGCTACTGCTCTACAATGTCACCGTTTTGGACCAGCATGCAAACCTCTGAAAATGCTTTGCGAAGAAGTTTGATCTTTTTATTTCCATTATATATAGAATAGACGCTAATATATTTCCTCTTCGGCTGAAGAAAACACTTGAAGGGTGCTAGGGGAAGACGGCGAAGACCGCTTTCTGACCGGACGTCAAACAGCAAACACTGGACGGGATGGAAGCCATCTCAGTTGATTGACCCCAGCGATGGACAGAGAGAAGTGGAGTGAGCACTGCAAGGAGATATGGGTAGAGAAAAACGGTCATTCTTCCACCGCCTAATTGACCAAGGGAATAGATGGAACTGGACAACCGACTCCTGAGAGCCTCTTCGAATGACCAAAGTGCAATTTCTCCTGCTGTGAAATTACATCAGTGACAATGTGACATCATCGTTCACAATGAACGGCCACCATGTATCAAGATGAAAGCTTACGTCTTATTGTTTTGTTAGTTTTTGAAAAAAAAAAATAATGCGTCCAAGTAATTGGATACTGTTGGTGCTCAAGCTACATGGTAGAAATTTAGAGAAATTATAAAATGTATAGTTTGTGACATTCCTACATTCAACATTAAAATGCTATGAAAGCAAGTTACGAAAAAATGTCAAGTATGTTACCACTTGTATTGCGACTGTGCTATCGTAATCGTGTCCGAAACCCACAAACCCATTCGGAACACACGATAATCCGTAAACAAAGAAAATCTTGATTTAATTTAAAGTGAACATAATTTACCAAATCAACGTGAACTATTGGTGGTATTAATCTCAACTGATGGTAATTGGCCAGTTGTTGAATTCCACATGGCAGAAACCAGTCCTCTCCAGAAAACAACTGCAATAGGCGTTATGATAATGACAATTATAATAATTTCCATTATCATAATGCTCATTATTATTAACATTGGAAAGCCTCCCTGGCTTCATGTGGGATAAAACCAAAGGACCCGGAGAAAACTCAGCACACATGAAAGGGGGTATCATTCAATAGTGCCATCTCATGCCAGCTCGCATCCCTATGCCTACAACACTTAGCCAGCCATGGTGAGAAACCTTCAGTGTGGATTTCACTCCTGATGATGATTGTTTGTGTTGCAGTCGAAACGTCGTGAAAATTTGATTGTTTAATATTTTTATTATTTTATTATTTCCCTTCTACGTGACTTTACTGAAAGAACCAAGAATATGTCATTCACTTGGTTTAACTTCTGGGCCAAGTTGGTGTTAAGAATACACAGTGGGTAATTACAGACAATATAGATTGTATGTTGTAACTCATGCTTGCATGAAACATTAAATGCCTTTCAAACAAACTTACTTACATTCAGACGCTGTCGCCTCGACAGGCCTGGTTTTCACCTGAGGACGGCTACTTGCGTTGTGGCCGAAACGTCGTGAGAATTATTTTATTATGTTTTATTTTGATCATTTTATTACTTCCCTTCTACGTGACTTTACCGAAAGAACCAAGAAGATGAATCCCTGCAGTCACGAAAGCTTTAAATCGAAATTTAAACTTACATTTGAAAACAAAAAACTAGCATCCCAATAGAATTCCAATTCTGCTTTCGGCATCATGTCAGGAGATGAAGAAGGGTCCATACTGAACTCTCGCCGAGCAGTGCATAACCCTGTGTTTAAAAGCAGTCCGAAGAAGGAGAAATCATGGAACTACTTCTGGGATCTGACATCACATGACAGTCAAACGTATGTTTTTCATTGTCAGAGCTAGAACTCTGCCAACTCAAGTGAAAACCCACATTTAATGACCTGGTGTAGTTGTTGGTAGCTGGGCTGAAAGCATCAAATTTCTAGAGGCATTCGTCAATAACACTGTGTCCTTAATAGGAGAAATATATATTAGGAGACATTTCGGGCAATAGCCCTTCTTCATTGCACATAAATGGAACCTGGTTCAATCACGGGTGGCTGAAACCTGGATTTGAACTCAGCCTATTGGCAGTGCCGGATCAGTGCTCTGACCCGAGCCATTTGGCCTACCTCGGTTTTAAAGATCGCCTCCTGACCCTTAACCCCATGAGTATACCGACAGTAGCAAGGGGCACTGGGGAAACTTTAGGTGAGAAACCTAAACACAAAGAGGGCTCACGAAGCATGGGGACACACCAATCCGGGCCCTTGCACTGACCTTGGGCCGGTCAAGGACCGAGCGGGGAATCGGTTGCCATTAGGTCATGGCTACGAATCAGCGAGTGGCCCTTGGGATAGCAAACGAACAAACTGGCAGCTTACAAGTTGAGAGGGCCTGTCCGGCTCGACTGCAGCAGCAGCAGCTCCTGGGCCTCGGGAGTGGCGGCACGCTTCCGCTTGGTGCCCGAAGCACCAGGGGATGGCGGAGACCTTTCGTGAGTGGTGAGCGCAAGCGGAGCCGACTGACACCGCTGCTGCCCACCTCCTCCTCCTCCTCCTCCGTTGCCACTGCCTCCAGTGCTTGCATTGCCGAGTCTATCAGCCACACCTGCACAGCAAGAAAGGCAAGACGAGAGCAATATGTGCGCACAATTAACAAAAACGTACGCACGAATATCAATAACTGTTGCGTGGGTTTTCGCGGCTGTGCTCTACAGAAATCCGACGTGTTTGTTGGGTGGCACCGCGTGTTGTTTGGTATGTCCGACGTTTCGCTCCACGAGCCGGGAGCTGTTGCAGCACGTGCAGCGAAACGTCGGTTTATCGTGCCGAACAACACGCAGTGCAGCCCGAAAACTACCTTGGAGAGCTACACGAATACCACAATTATTATCGTCACCATTTATCATTTTGCTTTTGATCATTAAGATCATCATTATCATTTGTACGTATATTTTTTATCTGAGCAGAAGAGATTATGAAGACATATATATCAACGTAAATGTATGTCCTTGAAGCCAAAACGTCACGACAGAAGCAGGTTAAACTCATTGTATAGTGGTGGCCGTGGATTTATTTTGCTGTTTTGCGCTGAACAGATCCAATAGCTGGAGTAAATGGCTCTTGTGAACAACATCTGGCAAACACAGCAGAATTTTCTCGAGAGGTCTGAAACCGCTGATGAGACCCGATCGTCTAAACTAGTCCAGAGTTTGTTTGCTTAAACAAATACTTCTGTTGGTCTGGAAAGCCCAAAGGCTGATGGACTAAAAATACACGAAAACTAAAAATAAACAATTTTTTATTTTTACTAGGTAAGGCCCACTGAGCTATATAGCTATTATCAGAAACGATCTGGCTACAAATGATAGCCCAACGAAGTGGCTAATCACGTGGAAATACATAGCAGCCAAATACTCTAAACGCACGTTGATTCTAAATATGGAGTGAAAACCTGGAGGAAAAGCCACCCAACCACAGGAGGAGCATGCGAACTGCAAATATACAGGCGTCTGGTTCGGGATAGAACCCACGACCTCCTGTAGAGTTGACATCTCTTCACTTAGCAGAGTTTCTCAGACACCGGGATGGGGTGTGTGGGGAAAGGGGCTCATGGTAGGGTATACAAATTCCTCATCATTAGAGAATAGACATAATAAGCGCCCACGCTTTAGTTTTCAACGTACTGTACCCACAAAAATGACAACACAATCTCCCGGGGAAGTCAAAGTGAAAGCAAAAGTTAAGGAACGTTTCTCATTTGCATCCCGAGCCAACGTCTCACAATCTGAGAATGTGAACATTGTCATTGAACATTTATTTTGACAACTGCAATTGCAGTTGACGATGCTTGACGTCCGAGTTCACGTTTGGCGCATACCCAGTGTCCGATGCGATTGTGCAGTTGCACGATATGTCTCTCAATCACCGGATAGGTGGGAGGCATGAAATGCAGACATCGCTCCTTGAGACGAACTGAGCAAATTAAAGAAATATTTCTTCTCCCTTGTGCAGATATGCAGGTGTAGTATGTTTTTATTTATTTGCAACATACCAATAATAATGCCCTTGTTTGTTTAACACATAGGCTTTCGTGACCAATATCCATAATAGAGGTTTTTGGGTTAGATCGCGCAGATAAAAACGCGTCCTTCGAAATATAAATGTCGTTAATTTGTATGTTTTGTTTACGTGACAAACCTGACTAATTGGCTGTGTCGGGTGGTGGCGGGTTTAATGACGCATTTATATAGTTACGCGATCTAACCCAAAAGTATATATTATGGATAATGCCTTTGTTTATCCAGGAAAGCCTCAATCAGTCATTAGACTATATCTTTTTCTTTAACTCAAAGTTCTACACAGAATATTTTATGGTTCTTTCGGTAAAGTCACGTAGGTAGAAGAAAAAATAATGACAATAAAATAATAAAAATGAAAACAAAGTGAATAAAAAAACAATACAAATATCACAACGTTTCGATTGCAACACAAAGCAATCGTCATCCCCCTCTTGTTTCTCCTGATGACGATTGCTTGTGTTGCGATCGAAACGTCGTGATATTTGTATTGATTTTTATTCACATTATTTACATTTTATTGTTTTTTAATATCTACGTGACTTAACCGAAAGAACCATAGCATCTGAATTCCTGCAGTCACGAAAGTTTTAAGTCAAAATTTCTACACAGAAATCTTAAATCCACTTGCCGCACTGCCATATCCTGGCCACCTCATGGTATAAAAATAATAATAGCGCAGTGATAAATAATTTCCAGGCCTTTGTCAATCTATTGCTATATGAGGCCTGCCCATACTCTTGTCATAATGTTAATTTTTAAACCATACTTGACATGCTGGCGAGTGCAGAGAGGGGGGGCCCCAGACTGAGCAATGGCTAAGATATCTCTTGCTGTCGCTGGGAACAAAACCTCGGTCGCTCGGTCGTTGGCACAGTGCCACCACGATGTTTTCCTGTTGTGCGGTGCTTGAATTTTAACCATTGTTTGCATCAGCCCCTCAATTTGGCTCGATGAAAAAATCACGAGTATTTAACTCCAACGTAAGTAAGCTATGTACACATTGCCAAATGTATCCGTGCATCTATATGGCAATGTACAAACGTTACCCCGTGCCCTTAGAACACATTCTGGCTCATATCCTGGATTATATAACCCGAGTGGATTTGGGAGGGGCTCATCCTGGTGTGAACATTTCACCCGGCAGTGTGTACAGCGACAAGGGGGCTTTGTAAGACGATAATACGCGCACGGAAATACCCATGAATATAAACATGACACACGTTAGCCATCCAATGCCATACGCCACCGACAATAAAATGGACAATCGGTGTTCGCGTCATGCGGCATTTCTCAAGGAATGTTCAGCGCCCTAATGGCAATGGCATATTTTCGTTGTGACAATTCCTGTATATTTTCGCCCACAGAGCAGACAGGAGCACCAACCGTTGGTCTATTTAAATGGGATCGAACCCTAGCTGAACGTGAGCTGCAGTTGCAATCGATTAACTGTGGCAGCTTCTGACAAGCTGGAATTGCGCTCGGATTTGTGGAATGAAATCGGTCTGGGAATTGTTCTTTATAGGATTGGGTGTTATGACAGGTTTGAAACCGTCTGTTGTAACACAAATTAATAGTGAGGTATTTACAACAGATTAGAGTCAAGGTAATTGGCTTGAATTTTTTTGAATTTCATTAGGGCTGCAAAAAAAATCACAATGAATATATCGAGCAAGCTAATTGTGACATCTGTACATTGTATATATATACACACAGCATCTTAAAAAAATACTCAGATGCACTATTCATAATTTAATGGATAAAAAAATCTGACCCAAACACCGCACACAACTGCAGTGTATAATTTAGCTCAATTAAAATAAATCTTCAGCAGTAAGGCTGATCTCTTGAACTACATTTGCCCCCCACCAACCCTCCCCCCTTTATGCAGGAACAAAAAAACCCCAGACATGTGTGCGTACACAGTGTCTACAATTTACTCCGGAAGAGAGACAGACACTCAGTCAGACGTGTAAAATGTCAGACAGGTTTACGCAAGCAGATGACTTAAATCGTACAACAGGAATCCAGGATAGTAGCAATTGTCATGGGGGGTGGTTTTGGAGGGGGCAAGCTCAAATAAACAGAAACACGTCTAAACTAAGCACAATGCCATCATCTCATCTATTCAATGGTTAATTCCATTACACCTAGCAATATGGTACAGCCCCATCATCACAAGGTCACTGAGCGCTCTGTCTGAACACGATACTCTGTGGTACACTCTGTTCTAGTTTTCGGTGTTTATGAGCTCCTAAAAAATAAAATTAAAAAGAATGCGATTTCTCTTCTTGGTTATTTCGGTAAAGTCACGTAGAAGGGAGATAAAATAATAAAAATAAAACATAATAAAATAAAACAATTCTCACGACGTTTCGGCCACAACGCAATACAGCCGTCCTCAGGTGAAGAACAGATCTGTCGGAAAGACAGCGTCTGAATGAACACCACCAAGCTTGGCAGCGTATATTTAAGCTTACATATTGTATTATTTTATTATGTTTTATTTTTATTATTTTATTATTCCCCTTCTACGTGACTTTACCGAAAGAACCAAGAAGAAGAATCCCTGCAGTCACGAAAGCTTTAAATCGAAATGCGATTTCTACTTACAACATATTACTGCCCAAGTGTTTGCGTTCTGCGGCAATACAAAACACACACAGTGCCCGGGGTAATTGTTTTGGCGGACGCAACCGACCCCGCTCACGAGCAACCGCGACTTCTGCTTTGCGTGTTGAACCACCACGCAAGGACATAGGGGAGACACCGTGGTGACGCGACACAAATCTGATATCAGTGATCCGGCAGGGAAAGGGATGGGTTCATCCTGAGAGCAGGCAGCCACTCTCTGTCCAACCAGCGAATGGTCCCCCCCCCCCCCCCCGTTGGTCTGTGGCTTGATTACAAGATAGCATCCACGAAAATCGCCTCGACTTCGTCGTGGACACGAGGAGTTCTGCTGCACGAGAATTATATTAAAATCTACACAACCGCTGGCTACTAACTCAACACCAAGCCAAGCGTTCATGCGCTGTGGTGTATTTAAAGGTTTCGTCATTAGCATAATCCGCATGATGCATTTATGTCACCTTCTTTAAGGGAGGAAAACAATAATCACGATGATTTTTTGTCTAAGTTTGCGTGGGTGTTGCTTAGCCATATCTCAACAAAATCAAACAAATTACGCAGTGATACCGCATTGCCAGTGGCGCATGAGCACAAGACAAAATAACACTGCACGTGTCAATAAACACTGTGTGGCCTTAAAAGCAAAAAATTTACCCGTAAAAACTAAGTTTTTCACTATAAATCCTTTATATGCGTGGCGGCTAGAGACCTCTCGTCCTCTGCCTTGAGATGGCTGCCACCTATGGGTCAGATGATTGCCTGCCACCATTAAGCAATTGGTAATTAAAGAAAAAAAAATTGCCTAAAAAGTGTAAAATTTTGGAAAAACATTTTCACGAAAATAAATTGTCACGCACAACGAGTCTTTGTGCAAAATGTCAGCTCGATTGGATCACGGGAAAAAACGACCGAAAGATTTGCACGGTCGTAAGCGCGCAAGCAAGCAAGCGAGCAAGCATGCAAGCAAGTGAACTTAATATAAAGGATTTAAAAATATGATTGTAGCATAGACGTTGTGTGCAATGGACCTTCTTTATAGCAAACATGTTGGAGATGTGCAGAGACGCACGGCACCCCCAGTTAGCTGCAGCACAGTCTGTGCTGACAACTCTACGTCACCTTGCAAGTGCCGATTAAATCATGATTTTATGACGAAGCCAAACCAAGTGCAGGCTACTTATTACGAAACATAGTGATTGGGAATGACAATACCGAAGAGCAGCATCGTTAGTTACATATCAGGCTATTATAATATGTGTTTTTTATCAAGAAGGAATAGCAGTGGTGCAGTGGTTAGTTGCTCTGCTCTATGAACCCGGCGACCCAAGGTTAGATTCCCGGCCAAGGCTAACTAACATCATTGGCGAGTGATGTCAGAACTAGTCCTGGGCCTTCTCATTTCACCGACCTGTACCGAGGAGTATGAGTTCGTGGGATATGGTCAAACAACAAAGATCCCCCGTATAGCCTTAACAGACTGTAGGGACAAGTGCTGTTAGCGAGCACCTATGAAGGCCGGAACGGTACACGAGGGGGTGGGTGGCCAGCACCACGCCCGACCGCCTTTGTCTCCCTAGTGGCAATGTTTACACACCGCACCAGGTACTCATTTGAGGCCGAGTCGACCTAGGGGAGGCCCGGGACCGGTTCAGATAATCGTCACTGGTGTTGGCCGTGAGCGGGAATCGAACTCGTGTCGCCGGGTTCATAGTGCAGCGCGCTAACCGCGACACTACCGCTCCCCACAATGGTCAAACATCCCCCATAGGACAAACATGGCAAGGGGAGGCCTTTTATCCATAAGTGGATTGACAAAGGGCTGTACAGGACATTATTATTACGAGTGCATTGGATTTCGCGATTGTGCTTTACAGCTCTCTGATGCGCTTTCAAGCTGCGTGTAACGCGTGCAGTGATATTATTGTTGTAATAATGAGTTTTCAGGGGGTAGAATGCCTTCAGCCAGCTCTTAAGTGTAAAAAAGCCATACCAAAAATGTATTATCAAGTAATGTATGCGCCCGTTTGGATATTTGGAATTCATTACGGTATATAAAAACTCTATTCTGTACGTTAATGAGTGTCTTTCATCGATGGCCTTTGTAACATGTCTGATTAAAGTAAGAGTACCATACATCAATGGTGCTCTTTAAAAAATATATAAATGTTGTGTCTTATACTTAGAGTGTAGATTATTCATAATATTTCACAACTTCAAGGGCAGGCTATAGTTTAGTTTGTGCATGACATAACCGTTTGAAAACGATTTTAATGCCCAAAAGAAACCAGCCGTTTAAAAATAACGGCACTCCTGTTCTGTGAAATATGAGCAAATACAATTGTACATTAATTATTCAGGAAATTCAACAGCTTAATGATTGTGTAGGGTCTTTTTTTTTTCAAAGTGAAAAGAAGATTAGGTAAGACAGGGTTGGGCATTGTAGTTGGAGGCACAACCGCCTCTGCCCTGCCTCCCTGCTGTGAAGACAAGCAAGCCTTACTCCTAATCCTCCCCACGCCATCTGCTTGTTCAGATAATGAGGGGGGCCTGGGAGGGAGGGGGGGGGGCAGGGAGGAGGTTCAGGGGATGGTAGGCTGTGGTTGTCAGTTCTTCTTACCTTAATCCGCTGGCCACCTGCCCCATAGGACCGCTGCCACATGTTTAAGGACGCGGCCACTCGCATATCGCGAGGCGGGCTCCCCCCCCTTATTCCTTGAGGACGGACGCAGCGATCGACACACCGCTCGATGAGTCTCGACACGACGCGAAAAGCCACAGAAGCGTTGTCGCCGGAGAGCGTCGTCGGTCGACCGGCGTACGCACGCACGCACGCAAAGCGCGTTCAGGTGCGCGCCGGCGCAATAAGCGAATTGCGTCAAAGCTGCCCCGGTGAATTTTCATATGAGCTTTGTTTAAAAGGCAACGTTTTGCTCTCTGGCATACACGGACGCCTCACTTGGTCTAACAGGAATTTGTGGAAACCATCGAGCCAATTGTTCTCGCAGCCCCCCCACCCCCTTCCAAATCAAGGCCACCGGTAACCATGGGCCCCCACCCGATGGCACAACCAAGATCACGATACAGAGAGGTCACGTGTCCACACGTCGAGTCGACACGGTGTCAATAAGGCATTTGCTTCGCCGTGTGCAGGAGCGCGATTTGTTTTGCTTGCCGAAACGTTGACGTCGATGTTCCCCGTGCGTGTTCGAGATTTTATCCTGCACCTGTGTCCATGGCTGCTGCCTGTTGCCCCCCTTACCTTGAAATGCGTACGGGGCGTCCCCGTGGGAGGCAAAGACCCGCAATTGTATTGTTTTAAAGCCGCTACATTAACGCGGTCCGCGGCAACAGGTGCAGTGGGATGAGGGCCTCCCCAAGACCCCTACTTTATCGCGCTTGGTCAGTCGTCGATGATGGTGAAGGTGTCAAAGACTTGGAAGCAAGCCACAATGCAAATGGCTTTTGTGGTGCTGTCCCCTCTGTTGCCCCACAGCAGCCTAAAAACAACTTGTCATGCATGGTGGTCGCCCATCCAAGTGTTATCCAGGTTCAAAGCTGCTTAGCATCCCGTGTGATTTGGTCATAGGTGTCCCGGCTAAATATTAGCACATTCAAAGTATTAGGGGCATCAGCGTGTTTTCCTTGTACGTCAATAAGCGGGATTCAATTTAACACGGTAAAATGCGTAACAACTTTGGAGCCATTGTACGTAAAAGTAGAACGTGTGCTGCATTATGTAATCTATCTTATTGCGATCATGACACCATGGGATAATATCATATGTCCAGGTGGCACAGCAGTACAGTGTGAAGGTTACGAGTTCAAATTCTGGTCGGGGATCCACTCACAATTCTTCATCCCTCCGGGGCAGATAAAGCAAGGACCACGTAGTGGGGGCAGTCAAGAGTGATTTTACCCCATGGAATGACTCACTCCTGTCATAGGAATGTGACATTTCCAACTCTGGCTCAGTGCGCGCAAAACTGGATGAGCCCGACTCCGGCATTTGAGTGCGAAATAACTTTGCAGTTTTAAACGCAAATTCTTTCATGGACAGAGGGAAACCCTTTGGCGAATCCACTGCTTCATGACGGCGCCTCTGTGCCGTGTCATTCCTGGGAGGTTTCTTTTCATGATAATATTGCACCAATGACCGGTTCAGGCATCAGTCGCCGGTGTTAGCCACGGTCAGGAATAAAACTCAAATCTCTGGGTTCATCGTGTAGTGTGCCAACCACTCTACATTTTTTAATCAAAAATGTTTGCTTTTTAAAGTAAAATCACATCTACTACTGTAAGAAAAAAAAAGGTTTATCTCAGTTAACAACCAAGCATAAATCCACATATCTAGAGTACCATCTCTCTTTATCTGTGCCATGCCCATTCTCAAAGACGCCTGCAATCATGGCCTTTGCTTCCACATTCAGCTCTGTTCCAAGACGTCTACTTAAGAACTTGGCACCAGATGTTCCCAGTTGAATCAAATCGTTCAAATGACTTACGTTAACCCAACTTGCTGCCCTGACTCCGGTCTCCTTGTACTACTTACTCCACAGTACTGCACCAAACATATATATTTTTTACGTGTACATTTTCCACTCGGGTGTTTACGACGATGCGACGTCGCGCGTCTTTGATCAGCGCGTCGCCCTCGGACGCTCAATGCATTTCTGCGCGAGACACAAGGCGAGAGGGCACGCGAAGCGAGGAACAATACACCGTGTGTGTGGTGTGTTTGCGCGCACGCATTCAAGGCTATAAACGCATGCAAGTAGCATCAGCAGCAGCAGCAGTGCCATCACGAAGTCCCAGCACCCACGAGCATGGATTTATTGAGGTCAGATGAAAACATTCCTGCACACTCCCATTACCATAACGCCACACTGCAGTGCGGAAAGCTTATCTTCGTTTGGAGTTTTATTGCAGCCGACCTGTCATTCAGCAACCACGTTAATGGACAAGGCCCCCCCAACCCACCACGCTCGCAGCCATAAATAGTTCTGAAGTTCGGAGTTTTTCTGCCATTTACAACCGCGGGCAGTGACGAGCACTGCTCCTGTAAAGTAGGAAGACGTCGTAGAGATGATGATTTTCCCTTGTGCGCACGCACACACAACAACAAAGTTGGGAGTGAGGGATATTAGCGAATGCCCCCCCCCCCTCGCATGCTATGCGGAACGCTCGTCCCCCCCCCCCAACATCCACCCACCAGCAACCCGTCCCGTTTCACCGGCGGCGTCTTTGCTCTATAACCCCACCACCACCACCAACCACGAACTTCACCAGACACGCACGAGAGTGGCTTAACGGGACGGGCACATTCGCCGCTAGAGCAGCATCAGCAGCCTCGCGAACCGATCGCTGCTTGTCGATCAATGGCGTCAAGGAATCGACTCAGCTGCCACAAAAGCCGAGAAAGATAGCGGAGCAGTGCGAGGGGAAGGAGGGACAACAACCCAGACGACCGCCTCGCCACCACCACCACCATCATCACCCCCTCTCCATTCCCCAGCCCGCCCGCCGATGACAGCGCTTCCTCGGCTGTCCTTACCGTGAGGGTGGAGTGCCACGGTCTGGCTCGGGGCTTTGTGTGCACTTGAGAGCGCGACTCCTTCTTCCTTGAGCGACGGCTGCACGCAGCTTGCCAGCTCCATGTCTTCTCTTTCCCCAACACACCACCCCAAGCACACACACACACACCACTCTCTCTCGCTCGCTCTCCCGGGGTCCTCGTGGGAACGCTTGCCAAGGTCTCTGTCTCTCTCTCAAGGCGTTGTTGCTGTTGTTGTTGTCAGCTCTCACGAAAATGAACTCGAGGGGAGTTGCCCGTTGTCTCTTAAATAAAAAAAATGCTTCGCAAACTTCAGGAAAGCGCCTCTCAACGAAAACAATTTAAAACCGAAATCGGGCTCACGTGTGCGCGGAGAACTTGTCAACTTAATTCTCTCTCGAAACTTGCCCGTTGCCAAAGTCACCGTCGATGATAAAGCGGCGACATTCATTCGGTTGAAAGAAACATGTATATGTTGTTGTTGTCTTAACGCTAGTAACGTGTGCCGTTTAACGCGTGACGTGCACGACTATCCATCCTCTGCGGTGGCTCTCAGCGGAGCATCACGCTGCGTTTGCCGATTGCGCTCGCCGGAGCAGGAGGGTTTGAGCCCGGCAGGAGAGAAGAGGGGTGGGGTGGGGGGTAGGGCAAGTTGGGAGGTGGCATTTGAAGTGGGGTGGGGTGGGCGAGCGGAGGCGATGGTGGTGGTGGTGTTTGGTGGCGGGAGGATGGAGGAGGAAGGAGGAGGGCATGCGGCTGATGTAAAGAATGGGTGGGCGGGCGGGCGTAGAGTCCATAGTGGGGGCTGATTTAGGTGCGAACTCAAAACATCTTCAGCCGATAAGCTCGAAAGCCGCAAGCGAATAATTCAAACGCAACAGCAAAAAAAAATCTCGCAGCTGACCGCGCGCGCACACAAAACAAACCAAAATAAAATCCGCTATCGTGTCAAACCGAGCAAGCCCGCCTTCCCCGCCAGACTCAGCAAGCCTCCCGTTGATTAGCGAAATGGCTGAAAAAAAACGAAAGGCGAGAGACGGAGACGAGAGAGAGAGAGAGACCCGCTCCAGGTGAAGGATTCTTTTTCGACGCTGCCATTGGCCCTCTTCCCTTAGCGAGGCGTACCCGCTCGGATGAGGAGGAGGAGGCATTGGGCGTGTTGGGTGTGGGTGGCGGTGCAACGCGACCCGGTGCGGGGTAGGGTGGGAGTGGAGGTGGGGGGCTTTCCATTTATTACATTTTTTTTAATCCTCTCCCCGTTTCAAACCTCCTCCCCTGCTTTTACAATCCCTTCTCAGCCAGCTGCCTCAAAGTCACACACAGCCTTCTTCCCATTCACCGCACCCCGCCTCTCTCTCTCTCTCCTATTCCCCCACCCCCCCAGCCAAGGCACTCCTCCCTATGTATTCAAAATATTTCAGCCGCTACGCACAACTGTGCCTGCCGCCCAGGAAAAGAAAAACTACAGGGAGCTTAAGACATCCTCGCTATGTTCGGTATGCGGCAATTTTTGTCGAAATAATATATTTTTTTGGGGTTCATCTACCACTCATGCCCCGCCAGCCCCATTATTTTCTTTTCTCCAATTTCTCTCCCATGTTCAGCCCTGCCACTCCCTCAACTTTTGGGTGGCACCCCCACCTTACCTGCCATTTTTGGTTTTGCAGCTACCAAACCCCCCCCACCACCCCGCAAACCATTGGTGGAGAGAGAACGTTCTAATCCAACGTGAATAGCACGTTGCAACTTGTGGCTGGATATGCGGCAGACAAACCACAGCGTACTTGCGTTTGCATTTACACACTTGTACAGTTCGGGCAGCTGCTTGTGGCGAACGCCGCACGCCTTAGCAATTTGCTCTCTTCTTGCCTTGCGGGAAGTACGAAAAGCTTCCGTGCTGTAACGGGATTTGCAAGTTTGCTGCTGCTGCTGGGAATTCAAAATTGGAATGCGACTAAAGGCTCCTGGGAAAATAGTCGAGATGCTCTCAGCAGAACGACGGAAATGTAGACGTCTGTCCTCATAATTATCCCTGTTCACGAGAAATTAGGAGCCAATTGACCCAGTGTTTATGCTGTTAAAACAACATATACAGTATAGTGATAGGTTTTTACCCTTTCAACTGGTACAAAAACTGACACCTTTATACAAGGCATCATGTTTGCAATAACCACAACACAAGCAGTCAAAATGCAAACAAAAAGAAACAACTCTGATAATGATAATGATATGCACTGTCCTTGAAGTTGATTGGTCCACACCCGAGACAGCTTTTCTTAGAGCCTAGTCTCCATTGGTGTTGGGCCAAATGACGCCGAAAGGCGTACATATACAGTACATTACGAGGTTTATTTCCTGCAGATTATTTACATTAAACTAAGTATCTGTCGTTGGAGAGACAATGGACCCATTGGGGGGGGTAGATTAAAATAAAATAAAGGTATCCTGTAATCTGTTGGCTTGAATTCAGTCATGTATCCTTGATGGATTAAACAAATACACCTCGTATCATATCCCCTCGGCTATAGCTCCTCAATGCAGTATGTGCTACTTTATCATAATTAAAGTCGTCTCGGCCCAGGCCCACCCTATGCTCTCTGGGCCCCCACATGCTCCTCCCGCACTGAGTCACATTATACCCACAAGACCGTAAAAAAACGGTGACAACAGCTCCCTCGATGCATTTACTAAATTGCATCACCGGCAAGTGGCAGAACTCGTTTTAAATCATTTCTTTAAATGCCTGCCCCCTCATGTCCTTTGACCCATCATGTCTGAGTGAGTCAGACCCAGTCACGGTCACTTCACAAGTAAATGAATAACAAATCCGGCCTCTTTTTTTTACAGCCGCATACAGTGCGCGCGAACTGCCGTCACGAAGGACATTCCAAATTGAGCTTCGTTCAGCTACGACCACCACCATCGCCACCGTCACCACCACCGCTACCACCATAACTCCCCCCCCCTCTCTCTCGTCATAATCGAGCCTAATCGTTGAATCGCGTGCACTTTGGTTCCCTCGCCTACGTGAGCTCAGGTGCTGCCAAGGTCAGTCGGCGCACCATTGCCAGATGACCGAATGGGAGGGGGGGGGAGAACTCAAAGAACAACGACCCAACTCAGCTGTTGTATCAATGCCCCGATCAATAACGACAGCTTGACGCACACAACAAGCTGAGCAACGGCAAGCTGTAATATAAACAGCGTGTGGTTTCTGTGTACGAGTGTGCGTGTTTGCTCCCATTTATGAATGAATAAGAGTAATAATGGAGAGCAGTACAGCATAGTAGGCGTCTGGTCAAGGTCAGGCTAAAGTTTCTTGATCTTCTCTTCTGCCTATGGTTGATTGTCACTCTCTTATAGGATAAATGTGCCCACTGTTTCCGTGCAGTTTTGTGAGATGTGGTCATATTCAGACGCTACCGTATTCTCTGCAGAGGCGTAACTAGGGGGGGGGGGGGGGGATATGTCCCCAGGCGCCAAGGTAAAGGGGCGCCAAAATGAGGCTTACAACGTTACATTACAACTTATTGCGGCGGGCGCGGCAGCCTGAAACTACTGCACAAATCTACACCTCAACCTGAAAGTTTATATATCCC
>CM025655.2:7034584-7044724 GCA_014621495.2 Entosphenus tridentatus
TTATTTTATTTTTATTAATGTTAATTTCATTTTTTACCTACGTGACTTTACCGAAAAAACTAAGAGTATGACAATAAAGCGGCCATGAAAATCAAACATGACACACAATAGCTTTGTATCGCCACCACTGCCTCGGTCCCCGCAGCAATCAAAGGAGGTTCACTCCTGGCATGAGTCAAGTGGTCATTCGCTTTTGATGGGGTAGAGTGTGAAAACGGTATTCCTACACCTACGATTAGCACGGTTGGATACGTGCGGTGCGAAAGAAGTTCAACATACATACCCATGTCTAATGGGCGATCTGGCCAATGTGGAAATGTTGGCTTTATGTCCAAATTCACAAAGTAAATCACCTTGATTGCCCCTGCATCTTGTTGTATGTCACAAACTAAGAAGGTCCGTGGCTGGTTCGTGTTTGGATTGTTGTAAATTAATGCTTGCCAGGTGTCGTAGGCATGGAGTTGCCAAGAAGTGCGAGGTGCCAGCAGTAGAGGGCTAGACAGCGATAGGTTTCTAGTCCACGGATAGATTTGGTCTACTCGCTGAATTAAGTCTGTGCATTGATTCTATCTGAGCAGAGATGTCGGTGTTATCCCGTCGTATTCTTGAGTTTTATCTGGGTATTCCAGTTTCCGCCCACATGAAACTAAATAGTCATTCGTCGAACTGACAAAACATTCCAATGCAGGGGCCCTCCTGGAAGCTGGTAGTAACACTTAGGGAGCCTTTACAGGATTAACATATGGAATTAATATTATTATGTTGAGTTCCTTGCAGTGCTATGAAGTGATGTGATGCTCCCGTGGCATGATTAACGGTTAGCACACTGGATTAGCAATCCAGAGGTCGCCAGCATTGTGGACGAGGTGATTTTCCGTCTCGCCTCGCCTGCTTCCTCTGAGAGAAGCCGCTACAGGAACCGTGACTCAACGTCGAGTCAGGGAGACGCTGACTCCATCTGGAGAATGGGAATGCTATTTATAATGAATGAATAATTAATTCATTTGCAGACAATGATATATTTCTTTGGGTAAAAAATACATAAATAAAAATTTAAGTTCAAAGGTATTTTAGGGTCCTTCTGGAGCATCGTTGACATAAGCATATGTTTGTATATGTGACGGCCCGTTTGTCAACCCGCTGTTGGCTGAGGACCTTCCCACGCCGTGAAGGCAGGGAGCGTCGATAAGAGTGTACAGGAATATTGCACAGCCTCAACTGAATACCTGGTGTGCGGTGTAAACATCCCCACTGGGGTGACAAAGGCGGTCGGGCGTGGTGCTGGTCCCCCTACCCCCTCGTGTGCCGTGCCGAAATGCATAGGTGCCCGTTAACAGCACTTGCCCCAACAGTCTGTTAAAAGACTATACGGGGGAACTTTGGCTTTGCAATTGTACAGTACAACAATTGTTTTTTAACGGCTGCCCTCTGCTGCCCACCAAACACAATCCGCAGCCTCTAACTCCTGTTGTTGCACGTGTGATCACCCATCCAATCACTATCAAGGTTCATACCTGCTTAGCATCCGATATCTGATGATCAGCAGGGTGCATGCGAGTTGATTTGTCCATGGGGAATAATGTGCCAAGGTAGGCGCATTCTGGACTGGCCTCAACTTTCAGAGTCTAATCAGCAGAGGCAGACTTCTTAAACAAATGTTGCTTGGGTTATCTGACAACGTATAGGCAAAGGCCAACAACAACAAAATCACCGTGGCTGGCTCTTGTTACACGAAATAACCTTATTGCCACGATGGCAAAAATCTTGATTTGAAGCTTTCGTGACTGCAGGAATCCATACTCTTTGGTTCTTTCGGTAAAGTCACGTAGATAGAAAATTAATAGATCAAATCTATTAATTTTATAAAGGTTGTTTGGCTGCATGCACATCTATTAATTTGATATCTGTATGACTTTACCGAAAGAACCAAAGAGCCTCGATGGCAAATATTTTTTCAGCGTTTGGACACTTTTCAAAGGTTAACTGTCATTACGCTAATGTCGGTGCACATAATTCGCTTGGATTGTGTTTGATAATTGCTCGTACAGTAAGTCTTGGCTTGGGAATTATTTTCCACAACAGAGCGTATTTTAAACATCTACACATGGTCCCTGCCTCTTCAGCCTGAAAAAGGTTGTTTGGCTGCATGCGCGGGCGCTTTGTTCATAGAATGTTCACTGACATTGTTTGACCATGCGCTTCAAATGTTCACGTCCATCACTTCGTCAGCAGGGCATGCCAGACTTTCACTATGTCGGAAGTGCGATCCAACAACATTGGAGGCCCAGGGTTGGTAGATCACGCAGGGTTGTGATACCCCCAAATACGATGCAACTGGACCAGAAGACGGCAGTACAACAGCTTTGAACGCTTCTGTGCGGAGTTTTGAATGTTATCCCCTCAATTCATGGGTTGTCTCTGGGTTCTCTAGTTTGCTCCCACGTAACAAACACTCATTCGTGGAAATGGTCAAACATCCCATATCGTATCATTCGGAAAAAATAAGCTCTTGATGTTTGCTGAGGCTTTATTTAAAGAACATACAGCGTTACAGTACAACCTCAATTATCTCTCTAAGATAGATAATGAGGTATAGGAGGATATGTGACAAAGTGGGATAATAATCTTGGTTCTTTCGGTAAAGTCACGTAGAAGGGAAGCAATAAAATAATGGAAATAAAAAAACAATACAATTCTCACGACGTTTCGACAGCAAGAACATTTTCTTGCTGTGGTTTTCACACCTGATGATGATTGCTTGTGTTGCAGTCGAAACGTCGTGATAATTGTATTGTTTTTATGTTTATTCTTTTATTGTTTCCCTTCTACGTGACTTTACCGAAAGAACCAAGAATATGAATCCCTGCAGTCACCAAAGCTTTAAATCAAAAGGTCGGATAAGTGAACATCTATTGAATATGAGTTGCACCATGCACAAGTACTGCACTGGGTGTGGGCGGCTAGTTGGTCAGGGTAGATATGGGTCAGATATGTGACGTATTATTATGGACATCAGTCCCTGAATTGGCCAACACAAAGAGCATTGAAGACAACAAATAAGATGATACGTGACCCAGCAGTGGTTCAGTGTTAAGTTTGAAGACTGCCATTCTCAGCTCGGATGACACGAGCAGTTCAACCTGCTCCTGACCCGTAGCCAAGGTAGGCAAAAAGGCCCACTGTAGCCAAAGTAGACAATTGAGATGTGTTTGTCAGAGCCCTGACGTTCAGAGCGACGTTAACCGTGGCAGACGTCGCCCGAGTGTAGAGGCCGTGCAGTTGAATCAGGCTGGCCGGATGCCCGACTAAGATTAAAATGTCCTCGCCACCAGCATTATGAACACTCTGACAACAGGAAAAAAAAATACACGCTGGGTAAAAGTTGCGGTTAATGGCACCTCTTAGCGGGAGGAGTGGAAAGATTGACTGACAGAGCAGGGTGGAGAAATACTGACGTGGATGAAAATCCCTTCAAGTGGTGAGTTGCTTTAATTAAATGGGAAATGTTAAGACAAATTAACAGTTTTACAGTGGTAACAGTTTTACATTGACATAAGCATAGACATTAGTAGCTAATCAAGTCCTGAAATGCTTGAACTGGATACATTAATGGATTTAAATGCGCAAGTCCTAAACCGTTCCAAATGGATACGTAAACCTATTAAAATTTAGAAAATAATTAATGTGTGCAGAATTGCATCAAATGCAATTCCATCGCGAAGTTACACACGTTTCATTCGGATAAAAGTATCATCGACAAATCATGTTTTATTCCACGCATTACTAACAACTGTGTCCGTCGCAATTCACAACCTCGCTACGTGATGGATTGTTTTTTGTCGCCTGTCGATTCAAGAAATCCTCACATTTTTTGTGCTACATCGTGGCCGCAGGTGTCACACAATCGCCGCCGTCAGCATCGGGCTTCCCGACTCGCCGCTGTCTCTCGTGGTCTCGCAATGCAACAACTCCCATCCAGCACAACGCATGCCGGCCGATTTCATCGCTCCACCTCTGCGGCGAACGTCCTCTTGAGAGGGGGCCCCGTTCGCTCCGTTGGCTGCCAAGCCATCGTTCGGTCTCGTCGACTCGACCACCATCCCCATTTCGAGCGACGCGTCCTGCCCGCACACCCAACTTATCGTTTCTCCACGTAATTGAACACGCAATGAAAACGAATTATTTTTGGTGATTCCGCGTTTGCAGCGGGGCACGCGCTCAAATAACAAAGCACGACGACACGTTCGGCAATCGCAATGACCTCGTTGTGCGGTATTCCCCAAGGACCCCGTGCTTGTTCTCGGCAATAATTCTGTTCATCGTCTCCCTTTTCGTTGTTGATGTGATCGCGCAGCACCACGGATCTCCCTTGTACGACGTTCACAAAATGCGAAACTGGCTCAACGGGACCATCCGTGTAACGCATAAAATAAAACTCAAAACTTAAAAGGGGGAAAAAAATACATATAATCGGCGATGCTTCGGGAAATGGCCCTTAATCATTCGCGCGGTGTCTGCAGACGCACGGGTGACCCTGATCTTTGATAACGCCTTGATAACGTGGCGTGGCTCTGAGATTGAAGACTCATGGGAAGTGGGGGTGCTGGAGGTGAAAACTAGGGGGTGGGTAGGTGGGTGGGGGTTGGCGGTCGGGTTTCCTTGGCGTGCGCAAGGGGCAATGGGGGAGAGCTGCTGCTGCGTTGACGCTAATCTGTTCATCAGCAGAGTGGAGCGCAGTCTTGCGTCACCGCTCGGCGTAGGCGAACTCCCCCGCGATTCCTCCAGCTGTCACGTCACGCACTCCGGCGTCGTCTCTGCTTTGGATTTTTGTTTTGTTTGCGTTGCTTTGCGTGCAAACGCGCTTCATTACCAGTTCAAAAATATTAATAACTCCCCCCCCCCCCCCCCCTCCCCCCCCCCCCCGCCTAAACGATTTGAAAATGCACCGTGGGTGCAAGGCCTGCAATGTCTTGCTCACGCGGTTGCTGGGCGGCAGTGCCGTCACTCGAGAGAGTCCTACCGGAGAGGATCGTGGCCCAATCATCGTCGCTGGCGAGATTTTCTTAAAAAAAGGGGTGGCAGTAGCCTCACTTTGCCCCGTCACACGTGACCTGCCAGTCGACTCAATTGTGGTCTACCCAATGTGTACCGCTGAGTGGACAGAGGCGGGCAGGTGGGCGCGGGAGGGCATTTCACATTTTTGCCAATTGTCTCGATCGGTTTTTTTGACCTCACTTCCAGTGGAGGTTTATGAGGTGGTGGGGTGTTGGGGGAAGGGAGGGGGGGCAGGACCGGTCAAGCTATCTCTCACCACTTTGGCTGGGAATTGATCTCGGCTCGCCAGGTTCGTAGTCGTGCAGCGCGTTACCCACTGTGCCACCGCTACACCCGCACTGCATTGTTGCGATGCAATTCATTCAAATTGATCGGTCAGATTACACAGCAGGAACACGCACTGTGTGTGACTCTAAACCTTAATATGATGTTCACAATTACGGCGATATAATGCCATGGCTCTTGCTCACGCATCGCGTGCACATTTATTGCTGGGTGAGCAGAGGCAGCGGCAAATTAATAACCATCCCAAGGGCTTGAAGCACCCGAACGAGATTTAAAGCTCATGGTGCAGAGATGGCGCAGAGGTTATTGCAATTCGCTATAAACTGTAAACC
This sequence comes from Entosphenus tridentatus, assembly GCA_014621495.2. Classification (NCBI taxonomy): domain Eukaryota; kingdom Metazoa; phylum Chordata; class Hyperoartia; order Petromyzontiformes; family Petromyzontidae; genus Entosphenus; species Entosphenus tridentatus. Next base: position 7,040,257 of record CM025655.2, read on the forward strand.
AGGCTGCCTGAGTGTGATTCCCAGCCATGGCTAACATCAAGTCAAGCAAAATGTACGTGCGGTATTTAACTACTAGGTGAGAACTGAAAGTGTTATTCACAACAATGCTGAGTGATATATTGGCCGGTCTTGGGCCACCCATCTTTACCAAGCCATCTTTTCCAAGCCACACTTAACCAATGGTCAAACTTTAATGATCGACATGGCATAGGGAGGCCTTCATCAAAAATTATTTTGAAGGGATTTCAATAAATACATGTTTTACCTTTGGTGTCATTCCTTCTCTATGTAAAAGCACGCCTACCCTCGAAAGTAAGTTGTATATATGAGTGCTATATTGTTCCAATGAGATACATAACTTGTCAAATTTGGCAACGAGTCATGGTTTTGATCATTGGTATACCTACTATAATCACCCATGAATTCCCTTAACGCTCCTGACGTCACTCCACATCGACCATCCCCCCTCATTCATAATCATGAGCGGGTGACGTCACTCAATATGGAGTACTCCCCCCCTCATTAATAATCATGAGCAGGTGACATCACTCCACATCGAACAGCCCTCCTCATTAATAATGATGAGCGGGTGCCGTCACTGCATGGAGAACCTCCCCCTCATTAATAATCATGAGCAGGTTACGTCACTCCACATCGAACAGCCCCCCTCATGAATAATCATGAACAGGTGACATCCTCCAAATGAACACTCCCCCAACATTAATAATTAGCGGGTGACGTCACTCCACATGGGGGGGGCGAGGCGCCTCCTCCCCCCTCCTCGGCGTCAACTGACAACCCTCACTACAAAGGCAGAACCCTCACGTCACGTGATCTCCGTCACGCTGTTGAGACATCGAAGTAAAAAGGACGTCGTGATGAACAAGCGATTATAACCTAAAAATGAAATAGGTCTGTGTCACCGCGCACTTACAAATTGCACACGCATTAATGCAATGAATATATCACGTCGCGGTCTGCTTTGCGCTTGAAAGTTTCAGATTTACTGCAATGCATCCGTCGCTGGACGGGCAAAAGGCTAGTACTTTGATATTTTTTCGTACTAGCCTTTAAAAATAAAACATATTTTATTATGTTTTATTTTTATTATTTTATTGATTTATTTCTACGTGACTTTACCGAAAGAACCAAGAAAATGAATCCCTGCAGTCACGAAAGCTTTCAATCGAAATTTTATATTTTTATTGACAAGGAGCAAGACAATAGCACATATATATTGAATACATAATAATGTAAATGATTATCTGAAAAAAGAAAACGCTCAGAAGAGGCTGAGGAGTAAGGCTGGCTCCCTGACTATGTAAGGGATTAGCCATACACATTTGGGCGAAAGGGAGCAGAGTCAGATGAGAAAGTCTTGGGGTCTCATTATGAGACTGAAGAACTGAATGCAGGATAATGGGGCGAGGCGAAGAGGGCACTTTTATACGGGGACAAACATGGACAATTATGGCCCACTTCAAAGATAGGATGGATGGACGGATGAATGAGTTGCTAATACAAGAACCATTGACAATCTGCTAGGTGTGTGTGTCCAGATTTTGTATCACTAATGACACCGTGCACACGTTTTTTTTATGCATCTTAATTTCCGGAAGCGTCTACCAACCCAGAGAATATGGTAATTGCAGCAAGACTTTAAAGCATCGCCAAGCACATTAGTCTGGTAACATCTGTGGCTCATCATGCAGAAAAGCAATTCAGCAGGAACTCTGCTAGGGCTTCTGTTTTTAAAGTGAAGACTTTCTGAGAAAGGAAATTTCCTTTAGAAAAAAATCCTATGGAAAGAATGAACTCTTGCTATTATGACTATTATATATTTTTCGCTTTATCCTTGGAAGCCTATTGAGCAAACTTTTTTTTTCTTCCGAGCATGCATCAGCTAGAAATTCTTCACATTCCCTACCAGGGACTAAAAGCACTCAAGAAATGTTAGAAATGAGGATGGGTCCTCTGTAACCCTCCGCGCTTGTGTCAACACAAAGGGAACACCGCTTACGCCAGAGGTCGCAAACGGGTTTTGATTCCTTACCCGTACCCGGCCGCACCAGGGTCGCAAATGGGAACCCGTACCGGGCCGGGTACGGGTAGCCGGGTATCGGGTAGGGTACGGGTATCGGGAACCCGTTCCCTACCCGTACCCTACCCGAAATGAGTGACAAACGGTGACTCACCAGTGACTCACGGCCTACCCGTACCCGTACCCGGCCGCACCAGGGTCGGGTACGGGTACGGGTATCGGGTACCCGGTTGCGACCTCTGGCTTACGCTCAGGCACCTGACGGTCGAGAGCAGAGGTCGACATCCTGCGGCTCGGGAGCCGCGTGCGGCTCCTGAAGGACCGCTTTGTGACGTCGTTTATCAAGGACCACCACCGTCTCTCGTGTTCACCGCACAGTGGCATTGCGGCTCTTGAAATAGTGAGTTTTTTTTAGCTTTAAAGCGAATTCGAGAAAAATGTATATTCTTGTCATTTTGGTTGCCGGTCTCCCTGGTCTAAGAGATTGGTACAATCAGAATCAGCAATTACCATATTGTCTGGTTTGGTAGACGCTTCCGGAAATTAAGATGCATAAAAAAAACGTGTGCACGGTGTCATTAGTGATACAAAATCTGGTCACACACACCTAGCAGATTGTCAATGGTTCTTGTATGAGCAACTCATTCATCCGTCCATCCATCCTATCTTTGAAGTGGGCCATAATTGTCCATGTTTGTCCCCTATAAAAGAATATTTGTTCATACTGGAGGAATCCGATGCGCTATAAAGCTAAGAGCGGGCGGGTAAGAACGCTGCAACAACGGCCAATTACAAAAAAGCGATCGCAGTGCAAAGTACAATAAAGGTAAACAAATCACCCAAAATACATACAAATAAAACCAAACCATCGCTACCCTAGCAGGCAAAGCCCAGTGAGGGTACGAACAAGCCTGAGCACAGCAAGTCCACTCAACAGCAGGCTAACAACAAGCTGGCAACCCAGTCCATTGAGGGAGCCTTCATATATATATTTTTAGGAATGAACCGTACAAACAAATGTGTGTATTGAAACATTCACACACATAGTGTCCGAATCGAGCTGACACAGAGCACCGTGCTAAAACTGGTTTAAACGTACAGATTTCCCTTTTTGGAAAATATTTTATTTCCAATTCTACCATCGCATTTGTGATCGTCTTGTCAAGCCGTGCACAAACACTGCACTGGGTGTGGGTCAGGGTGCATATGCGACAGTCAGATATGCGAAGTTGGGAGGCGTTTATATCCGTTAATAATATAAACGTTTCAATGTTTATGTCCAACTTGGACGCAAACGTGCTCACAGACGTGACTTTTGTATACGAAAAATGTAAACTGCTTCGAGTGATTAACCACCATTGTCATAAACACTCGGATATAAATTTGTCACAATATCAACAACATACAAGGGTGCCATTTATTTACCCAGGAAAGCCTCCACCGAGTCTCAGAACCATTTGTCAGGAGGGTCCTTCCTGCATCGGGATGTTTGACCTCAGGAGGTGGCCAGGAAAGCTTCACGCATCACTCGCAACTGATGCTAGCTGCGGATGCTGTGTTCATAGGAGAGTGCACTAACCACTCACCATTGCATCCAGCGTATTGCAACAACACCACAATAAATGTGCCTCGGGGCTCTGGAGACCACCTGGAGAAGATTCCAGGCCACGTGTTGACATCGATGGCGAACACGTGGAGACTCTTTGAAGCTAGTAACATTACATTTGTTATCATGTTACAGTGTATTACACATTTTTGAAGCACCCTCTATATTCACAATAACCCCCTTATAGCCTACGTGGGGTGTCGGGGCAAGTGCTGTTCGCGTTTGACACACGCCTCGAGGCACACGAGGAGACTCAATTACAGGCGCAGATAATCACCTTGCGCTGTGGCCGGCAATCGAACTCCGGTCCATGGGTTCACAGCGCAGTTCACAAATCGTTGCATAATTCTTCTCTCCACTGTGTCTATACACGGTACAACATGCAAAGATTCCCTATGTAACCTTAACAGACTGTAGGGGCAAGTGCTGTTATCGAGCACCTACGAAGGCCGGAACAGTGATACAACAACAACAAAATGCGTGATGCTGGTATTGCCAGTGGTGCTGGCAAAATATAAACACGATCGTCAATAACATTTGCCTCAAGAGGAAAACAACATATTTATTACGGTTGTATTGTTGATTTTTTTTGTAGACAAATTATATGTATGTACAGGGACTCCTCTACTTAGGAACGAGTGAGGTTCCAGAGGTCTGTTCGTAAGTCGATTTGTTGTTAAGTCCAACTTTACGCCTGTCAAGTCCAAATATTTTGTACGGCATGTACACTAAACAGGGAGAATGGCTTTAAAATTTGTATAATCTCCTGTAGACGTAGATGCCACTGGTTCTTCACGTTCTGCAGATGTAGATGCCACTGG
>CM025655.2:7044734-7072587 GCA_014621495.2 Entosphenus tridentatus
ATGTAGATGCCACTGGTTCTTCATGTTCTGCAGATGTAGATGCCACTAGTTTTTCACGTTCTGCAGTTGTAGATGCCACCACCGCCATCTATTGTGCAGCGGTTGAACTTACGAATTTCAGTCCGAACAGGAAAACTGGAGATAAGGGCAGGTTTGTTCGTATCTCTGAAGGTTCGTAAATCGAATATTAATAAGTAAAGGAATCCCTGTATGTTGAACTTCTTTCGTACCGTATCTAGCCAACCGTGCTCATCGGAGGTGCGGCGGGGAAGGACAACAAACTAAACACAAAAATCCGTTCGAAAGAAACTATTTAAATAAACTAATGTGGATACACACATTCGTGGAGTGAGATGAGAGAAGAGAGCCGCAAGACAATTTGGAGATGAATAGGCTATTTATGTTAATTCGTTTTGCTATGTTTATTTAATTTCAGTTGATATTTGAAAAACAAAATTTTCCATAAATTCGGGGGCCTCCCTGAGCTACTTGGTGGGGTCTCAGCATTTGCATTGTCACGGTAGGGGGCACAGGTGGTGCATCAGCCAGTCATCTCGGTCATCTCAGTCAGTCGACCCGTGGCACCTGGGTCTGCCCCGTGACCTCCTGCCAGCGGGCGCTCGACACTTCACGTGGCCTCAAGGTGCACATGGCCTGGCACAAGCGTCGTGTAGACGTCACCGCCACTTTGTGGCGAATGGCGGTTGTTGTTGTTGTATAGGCTAATGCCCAGAGCCACCACTGGTTTCAGTCTCTCGCATTGAAGTTTGCCGCACCTATCTAATGATGCTGCAAGCCTGCTCAGCTAAAGTACGGACATACTGGTTATAACCAGTCTATTATGTATATTCGACTCTTTTTTTTAAAGATTATATTGGCCGAACTGCCTTATTGTGGTAGTCCATTAGCCCATCTGCGAGCTCCATCTGAGCTTTGTCGAGAAAGACGTTGAACCGTGCATATTAAAATCACTTCCTAATGTGTCTCTTGAGTAAGACATAAGTAACTGCTGCGACATTGCCTGTGATGAATAACAGCTCTGTATTATCAACACGGAACGAGGACACGAAGGAGAGTACTGGGAATAAATTATGCATTTATAATGCCTCTTTGTCAACAGCACACACTTGCGGCGCATTTCACAATTCTCCAGCCATTGCACCACGTGCCTTATCTGCCCGCGTACCGGTCTGTGGAATTTCAATAAAAGCCACACTCATAAGAGAAATGTGTGCACTACGGTGGAAAAATAACTAATTTCTATTCGGATATATATTCTGTGGCTTATTTGTCTTCATACGTGCATATTCAACCGGATCAAATTTGAATAGTGCCCTTCCCATTTGTTTCTTAAACCACCTCCTCACTGGCAGGCCAGTGTTCCAATTCCTGACCACTTAATTTGTGATGACCTGTCTCTATCTACGTATGACTGAAGAACTTGACTTCATGCCAGGGGGTGTTATCTGCCAGATTATTGGGCTTAACTCAATCCAGGCCTCCGTGTCTCTTGCGCTCAACAGAGGTATTTAAATGCACGTTGCATAATTTACATGTGTATGGAGGAAGGTTGGCTCATGTAAAAACATGGACTAGAATTGCAGTGATAGCTTTGCGATTTGACTCGAATGGTCCCATAAACGATGAACAAAATTGTCTCTGTATATGCACAGAAGCCCAGCATGTTGATGGCCAAAGCCAAATACAGTAAATGCATAATAAGAAGAATATGTACAATTTTCCAGTTAATCGTGCTCATCTATACAAAGTAACTAAACATGTGGGAAATCACAACGTATTCAAATCCCTGGAGGTGACTGCGTGGGTCAAGGGGTCACAGACACTGAGCTAGCACTGCTGAGATCGTGGGATAATTTCTTGGTTGCAGCCATCTGTGATTAATTACAATTCTCAAGTGTAGTGCATTAATGGTCTGAACCTAGACTGCACAAAGAAAACCCATCAAGTTAAATTTGTATTCTTAATTTATTTGGATAAGCACCAGCTGTGAGAATAAACACGTATATTGGACTACCATGCAATGAGCATTTATTTCTGTAGCAGTGTGTGTGGGATAACACACCCATAGTGTGATAATTGTTTTTTTACCCTTTAATCTGGTAACTAAACTGACACCTTTTTTTTACAAGGAGTCATGTTTGCATAGACCACAATTCCTGCAGTCATAATGCAAACAAAAAATATAACTCTGATAATGTATGCACTGTCCTTGAAGTTGATTGGTCCACACCTGAGACAGCTTTCCTTAGAGCCTAATCTCACACGGTGTTGGACCAGATGACGCCAAAAGGCGTTGTGTTTTTTGTTTGCATTATGACTGCAGGTATTGTGGTTTATGCAAACATGACTCCTTGTAAAAAAGGTGTCAGTTTGTTTGCCAGATAAAAGGGTAAAAAACAATTATCATATTTTTTATTCTGGAAAATGAGGTTCCAATGGTGTAAACACCCATAGTGTGTTGATAAAAGGGATTTATGTTCGAGAGAATTGTGTGGCCACATGGATGCACTGCTTGGTGAGAGTCCCAAATGACGACCTTCTTGTCTCATGTCGTGATGCCAATCGAACATTTGCAATCGATACAACCTCGATAGATAAAATATTGCAAGGGAAAAAAAAACCATCAATGTATCTGGCCTCATCAAGGCTACGTCGGATTGCATTTTAAGTTGTCGGCATACAAAGAAAGAAAATAAAACAGCGAGCGATTTTTCTTACTTTATTTTTCTCTCAAAAAATACACGACTCGGATTCCTTGCCACTGACACATAGCCGTGACATCACCGCTCCGTGCACCCAACCACACCTTATCTCGCCATCAGCCGGAATCTACGGTGACAACACCAACGCAGTGCGCGAGTGTGTGGTCAGAATTCCCAAAGGGTGAAGTTCACGGCACCTCGTGGTGGTGGTGGTGGTGGGGAGGGGGGGGGATATGCCCTGGAGAAAATGAGAGATGGCCAGACAATGAGACGCAAACCGCACCTCACGTTACAGACTGCAAACGTGACGACCAAATCATCGCTTATTCATGCCCCGGCTTAAATAACGCCCGACGCAGAGACGTTGAGCAGCCGGGGTCGAAAGCACACACTGAGCACATGCTGGGCCCCCTACACAATGCTAAACAGAGTCTCGTGTTATTTACTGCTCAATGGCTTGCCCCCTTTGTAGTTTTGTAACCTCACACTTCAACCCGCTGGCTAAAACATTTTTTGGCTACCGTCTTCACGTTTCATTCTTTCACGTCGCTTTCTACCATTGTACAGGCTGATCCATTTCTAGACGCCCCGCTTCCCAGCCACTGTAAACATTAACGGCGAGTGATAGATTCACATGTACATGCAGGCGTTAGGGTCGGGATCGAAACCACGACCGCCTGCATACTAGGCGAGGTAGTTAACATCTCGACACCGTGGCACCCACATCCATAGCTTTAGTCGTTTTTTTTATACCAAGGAATCAATTTGCTCGGATGCCCATTTCGTGTTTACTTACCCAATTTCCTGTAAATGCAGGTCAATGCGTCAGTTATCGATTTTAACAAAATGACAAAACACTTGGCACCTATGTTCAATCGCGCGTCACAATATTCCCCAGAATCCATTTCTCAAACGGCAGATGTGTTTTACACATTGTGTCCTCCTGTCATGTTCATATAATGAGTACGTTTGGATGTGTCTAATGAAAAGAGTACAACTATTTATTGGGATAAGGAATACGTAACGCTCTGTGGAACAGTGTTAGCCATCACGAGCCCGTTGGCTGCCCGGGTCCGGTGATAGAATATCCCGCGAGTATTAGAGTATTCAGCCGTGGTGATCACCACCCTATGTTACAATCCTGTTGAAGAGTTACCCGTTGTGTTAAATAAAAGTGTTTAGCCTCCAAGTACGTTTAATTCGCGCACTACACATACGAAGCAGCCTATTGCAACCTGGTTGCACGGTGGTTGCTCATCCAAGCGCCAACCAGGGTTAGAAAACAGCAACACCGGCTATAACAAGTCGCAATCACCCAGTACCGTACCCACAACTTCCCTGACTCTCTCTCTCTGCCTCTACAACAAAGAGCTGAATGAATGCACCGCTTGCCAAGCCGGTAACACCGAGCAGAAGGGCGCCGACAAATAATGCATCACCTTTTCTCTACCCGTTGAAAAGCACACAGACACTGCCAGAGACATATCTACAGTCAGAGCGGTGTGTGCGGGCGTTCATGCTGTACGAGAGACCGCCTTCAGACCACGTTTACGGACCGGCGTGGCGAAGTATGGTCAACTAATGTTTTTCTCTTTCTCTCCACCTGAAGAAGACCGCACGTGTTGCGATCGAAACGTCGTGGGTTTTTTTGCTTTCAATTTAGTTTTTTTGTGTTCTATCTACGTGACTTCACCGAAAGAACCAAGAATACGATCAACTAATCCCCGAATCCCGCGGCGGATTGACCGACGATCTGCGTATCTCACAGAGACGATGCGCGGAATGATTCAATACCATGCGCGGCCCCCGCATCGAGATCATCATATAGCTAAAAAAAAAACCTATTAGCAAGGAAACGCATTGAGACTGCGGCGTTATAATTTCCTGCTCGTGCCACTGACGGCAGATTGGCCTCAGTGAGAGGGAGCCCTTAGAGAGCGAGCCCTTCGATGGGGTTCATTTGTGCTCCCAATCAACACCGACCAGGCGTCGATGTCTGTATGATAGAGGCGGCCTGCAGATCAACTTTTTCCAAAAAATGTATATCACTTGAAGCGGGATATGTATCTTGACAAAGCCTGTACACAATGAAAGGAGACAGAGCGAGCATATTTGGCGGCTGTAAATTTCCACGCGATGATAAGCCAATTCGTTGGGCTATCATTTGTAATAGCCAGGTCGCTTTTGAAAAAGAGCTATATGGATCAGTGGGCCCTACTTGGTAAAAAGAAAAAAAGAGTTAATATACACAAGCTTCTGGTGGGCGGGGAATCTGGCATCTCTCTCTCTAGACGTGACTCAGCCACTCAGCTATTACGTAGGTCTGGAGTGTCGCTCTTTGTAATTTCGATCAACAAACGCCTGTGTTCACGCATGAGCTGGGCCCTGTTGTGTGTATTTCCTGGGCCACCAGGGGAGGGGTAAGGGGGGCTGGGGGGGGGTCCAAGGGCACGCTCACCAACACGATCTATCACAAGAGCCGGCCCACCGGAATTACCCGATGACCGATTATTATAGCTTCGATCGCTCGACTAATCAGAGAAGAAAAACTGTTGTAAGGGTTTTACTCGCCTCTGGTCTAATGTGTGGCTGGAAGGGTGCTGATTGGTGAAGGTGGGGGGCGGGCGGGCCTCCCACCTTTGGCAGGCAGGATGTGTGCGGCTCGTCGACGTTTTTTAAAGGGGTCTGAGTCATTGACCGCAAAAAGTAGTCGATGGCACTGCGCTGTGGTGAGCCTTATGGACAAGAATTAAACTCAGGTAACTGGCAAAAAAAACGATTTAATGAATTTATTTAAAAAAAGATGTCAGTTTTGTTGCCAGATAGAAGGGTAAAAAACCAATTATCATATTTTTTACTGGCAAATGAGGTTCCAATGGTGTAAATTGTTAAACATCTTTAGCACACGCGATGAACTCAGTCGAGATGCATGTAGATGACGCAGTGAAGCAGTAGCGACTGATATCGCGCACAATGAATGCGTCTTTGGCACGGCCCATGGCATTGCTTGGCCCAGAGACAGAATCAGACGTTTTGTGAGGCCAACGCATCACGAGCATTGGTTACGGCTCGGCACGGCAGCCAGTGGAGACCAACCTGTACCCGTGAGGGTCCCGTGCTGACTCGGCACAGATGTGACAGTGGAAAAGCCGGGGTGTTAGAGACTGAGCGAGGCATTTCTGGGTACTTGAATGATTGTTAATAAACGCAGGACACCAGCATCGAAACAGGAGCATTTACAGCACACCATTGGAATGCACTTGTGCAAATTGGAATACAGTACTTTATAAAGTACGAGCATAGTAAGAAGTATGCAAAACATCTTTATTATGACCTTATAGTTGTCGTGTCCAAGAGGGGTGTTTCCAGTAGAAAACAAAGCTTCTTTAGTTGCATCAAACATTTTGCGATGGATATTCCACTTAACTGGGTGGTTATCACACCACACTATGAACCTCGTCTCCTGAGTTTGATTCCTGGCCATGGCTAACATAGTTATATCTGATCCAGTCCCGGGTGCAACCTTCACAAATCCACACTAATGAGCAGCATGCTGAAGTCTGGTCAAATGATCCTCACGACCAACAAAGGGTGGGGAGGCCTTCAGCAAAAGATTGACAAAGGGCCTCAATTGAACGGGTTTATATTATAGAAATTGGATAATATTCATATACTATTCATTGTTACAGAAGACTCCAACTTTATGCAGATTGGTGAATAACCGACTTGCTACACTGCCTCTAAAAGGCATGTTATTAGCATGTAAAAACCGTGTCAAGTATCGCCCCAGAGGGATTTTCCCCAGTGCAAATTAAATGTGCTTGAGCCACAGAAAACACTTGGTAAGGGGTATTCCATTAATGTGTTAACGAGGACAATTTCAGACATGGCTTTAAATGCATTTTAAAAAGCAGGAGCCACCTCCCAGTAAGCGTGCCAACGTTGGCAAAACGTTCCACGTTGATTGGACTTAGAAAGCTTGCAGGTTATAGTACACCACAGCCTATGCAGCCCTCATCAGTGATTACTTAGGTCCCTGCCCAGTACAAATGACATCCATTGAAAGGCATAATAATACTGTTCTCATTAATAATGCACGGCCCCTTGTAATTCCACTGCTGGATGAAGGCCTTCCCATGCCAGTGTGGGTCATGGGAGTTGTTCGATCATGGCAGGTTGGTGAAGGAAGCGGGGGGGGGAGCCAACTGGTTCAGACATTACTCACCACTGATGTTAGCCGTGGAGGGGAATCGATCTCAGGTGGCCGGGATCGTAGCACAGAGGGCGCTGCTGCTCCCTCCACACCTGACAATCTGCTCATGTGTCAAGCGGGGCCATGCGCCTCAATCCATTACCTTCTTACCCATTTGAATTTACCACAGCGCTACTTTGAGACTCGCAGTGATTGTATGTACAAGCGAAGGCAAATGCGCAGCCCCGCAATTGCTTGCGGTCGCCGCCGCTGGCGGAAAGGCCTCCACCTGAGAGGGCTCTAAAGAGGTCTCCCCTCCACGACGGGAGTTTTCGGTCTTCTCTTCCACGCTTGGGAGGAAAAACGATGGGCAGCACCCCACACTTGACCCCTCCGCACGCGACCTGCCAATGGACCGCAGGTAAGAACCCCGCTCATCCAACTGGCGCAGAGACAGAGGCAGCAGTGGGCGTGGGAACGAAGAAAAATTAACCCGTAAAAACAAAGTTTTTCACTATAAATCCTTTATATGCGTGGCGGCTAGAGTCCTCTCGTCCTCTGGCTTGAGATGGCTGCCACCTATGGGTCAGATGATTGCATTCCAGCATTAAGCAATTGGTAATGAAATATAATATTTTTGTCCTAAAAAGTGTACAATTTTGGAAAAAAAAATTCACGAACATTAATTGTCACGCACAACGAGTCTGTGTGGAAAATGTCAGCTCGATTGGATCACGGGAAGTGGGTTAAAAAACGACCGAAAGTTTTGCACGGTCGTAAGCAAGCAAGCAAGCGCGCAAGTGAACTTAATATAAAGGATTTTAAAAAAACCTGTGGCGTCGTTCGACCTGCCGCGCCGCGAGATCGAATCGAATTGGCGACCTCTGGACCGCCAATCGAGTGGCGCTAACCATTGCGTGAGTATGTTGAACTTTTTTCGCACCAACGTAAGTGTTAATCGGAGGTGTTGGGTGGGAGAAGGGGGGGGCAACAACATTACGTCATTGTTGCAGCGTTTCAGGTATACAGCACTGTAATGATTAACAAAGAAAGTCGATTGGGTATCTCTTGTTTCCGTGGCGTGTAAAACTTGTGGTGGGCGATCCCGGTTGCTGGGTTTATGCACTGACCTTCAAAGCTGGGAGTGGCGGTTGGCACAGGCGCACACATTGCTGCCGTAAAACAAAGAGCGTGATTCTTTAAAAGCATTCATCATCACGACCCCCTGCTGGGTCAAACACAGTACCACTGCTGTTGGCTCTCAAAGTCACATATTCAATCCTGTGGGTTTGATCAAGATTGTAATCTCCCCCCCCCCCCATAATTGACAGATGTGTCTTTTTTTGATTGTTCAGATACGTGTAGTTGGGTAAAAGTTTTGTTTTTATAAATAAATGAAACGTTCAACTTATTAACAGTGTTCGAGGGCAAATGGCACGATGATGTATCAGATTTCTGTTCCCAATGGGCTGATTATAAAATAAGGCTACCTCTGTCATACGTAAAAAAAATGTCTAACCATCTAAATCTACAATACAATTACAATTTAGTCCATCAACCTTCGGGAAATCTTAACACTCTTTCTTTCCTGCAGCGTTTGTTCAAGCGAGCAAAAGCCGGACTGGTTTTGTGAATCCCCTTAAGTAATGTTTGCTGGCATTCCAGATACAGAGGCAAGAGCCATCCCACATCACGGAACCCGTGCAATGCAATGCAGCAACAAAATGTACACGGTGCATTATGCATTGTTGCAGCGGATTACGAGCAGGAAAGTAGTAATTGGACAAACATCTGTCGATTTATTATTTTTATTATTTTATTACTTCCCTTCTACGTGACTTTACCGAAAGAACCAAGAAGATGAAACATCTGTCGGTCAACACAACTAATATTTTATTCCATCAGCTAATGGGTCTCGCGACCAATTATTTCAACGCATGAATTGTTTAGTCTGCTGAATACGGTACACATTGATATTAGCTTACAATCTATGGGAGATTTGCCTTCTATCCCCAACAACAACAACAAAAACGATTATCCTCAATGCGGATGTAAGTCTCACGGCCAAGGCCAAAACCGGAATCACCCACGATTATGAAACGCCGAAAGGTTGAGCGTCAAACTGCATCGAGGATTTTGTGTGGTTCAATGGCGCCGTCTGATGGCTGCTCAGGGTAACGGTGCTTTTTCTGGAAGACTTTGCTGTCTTTAAATTTCGATTTAAAGCTTTCGTGACTGCAGGGATTCATTTTCTTGGTTCTTCACCTGAAGACGGCTACTTGCGTTGTGGCCGAAACGTCGTGAGAATTATTTTATTTGTTATTATTTTATTAATTTCTTTCTACGTGACTTTACCGAAAGAACCAAGAAGACTTTGCTGTCTTTTCCTGGATTTTTCCGTTGCGCGTCGTCACTTTAAGATGTTTCTTGTTCATACTAATAGGGGGTTTCCCCTTTTTTCAGGCAACAAAACTGACACATTTTGCAAGGAATCATGCTTACATTAACCACAATACTTGCAGTCAAATGCAAACAAAAAACAATACTCTGATAATTTATGCATTGTCTTTGAAACTGATTGGTCCACACCAGAGACAGCTTTCTTTGGAGCCTAGTCTCATATGGTGTTCGACCAGATGACATTTGTGGTTAATGTAAGCATGATTCCTTGCAAAAGGTGTCAGTTTTGTTGCCAGAAAAAAGGGGGAAAAACCCTATTAGTATATTTTGGTACTGGCAAAGTAGGTCCCATGATGTTTCTTGTTCATGTTTTTGTTTATTGTGGTTGCCCCCGATTCAATAGCCGCATGGCTTACAGGGCCTATACCTAATAAATGAACTGAACTGAAACAGAAAATCATTCCTTGTGCGTTGCCATTCACAGCACTTTTAAAGGATCATATATCGCAGTTTAAGAGGGTACTTAGCCAACTCTACCTCGTTGGTCTTCTGGATTGGAAGAGGTAACACTTATTAGTGTCAAGATGCAAAATAATAATAGTGGAATTGATTTGCCTCGGAAAGTCTCAGCGAGTCTTGGGACTTTTTTTTCAAGAGGGTTCTACTCCATTGGACTATTTGTCCAATTTAAATAAATGAGAGTCTTACATGTGAGAAAACTGTGAAACCCAGAGAAAAACCACCAAGCATCCACAGTGGCAGCATTAAGCACCGCCATCTCTTGGCCTCAAATAGCAGCCCAAACTTACAACACCCAGTACAGCATTCTCAGGCAGTTTGCCCTCCCAAGTGCATAGCAAATTCAACTGCTGCTTAGCTTCCGAAAATCAGACGAGACGTGGCACTTTGTAAATGTTTAATTGTTTTCACTATTTTGTTGGGGCAAAGAACAAAGATGTATTTTTGTTGGATTATGCAGGCTTGATAATTGGGTTTTTACCCTTCTATCTGGAAACAAAACTGACACCTTTTTTACAAGGAGTCATGTTTACATAGACCACAATACCTGCAGTCATAATGCAAACAAAAAACATAACTCTGATAATGTGCAGATTGCAACACAAAGCAATCATCATCAGGTGGGAAAACCACAGCAATAATTGTTTTGCTGAAGTGGGAGAGAGATGTCGTGGTTTTCCCACCTGATGTTGACTGCTTGTGTTGCAATCGAAACGTCGTGATTTAATTTATTTTATTTTATTTTATTCCTACGTGACTTTACCGAAAGAACCAAAGAGTATGGATCCCTCCAGACTGGACATCTGTGAAAAAAGAGCGTTATAGTTCATCGGATTCCCTCCAGGATAAATACATATTCTGATTCTTGTCGATCCTGCCCCATGGTAAAATTTCCCACCCACCCACTGTGGCACTGACCACCCACCCACTGTCGCACTGACCACCAACCTTATCTCATGGGCTGGCAGTCTATAACCGTTGATGTCCATTTCCAAAAACTACCATCTGCGGGTCAGGATAAAACGCAAAAAGAAAAAAAACCTGAATCCACTTTTTTTTTTAATCTTCGAATTACATTTATTCAAGTGCTTGACTGACGAGAATTATTGAGAAATACCGTATCGTGATTATAGTTGTGGTTTGTCATGTCCTCGCACCTGAAACTGTTCTCTTTCTACGGGAGTCAGTGAATAATGTGCGCTTTACAATTGCAAATGATTACGATTATTGGCATGCATACGAGTATAAAAGTGAAGCTATAATTGCGATGAAAAAACGACAGGACAATATTCTGTTTAACATACCACTGCGATACAACATCTATATACTTTAGTTCCTTTAATGACATCAGGTTCAAGGTTAACATTTGTTTAGGATATACTGTACTGCAATTTGGTTACAAGATTTAAAAAAATACATCGACGATAAGAATTAAAAATACTTTTGATATTAAGAACTTCTGGCAAGCGTGGTCAGTAATGTTACGATACAAACAATACATTGTTAGGCACGACAAGAGGGTGAAACATAAGACACGACATTTGAACCATTTATCATAAATGGCAATATTGAGACGTCTGTATTCACACAATACTGTGCCTATAAAAGTGATTATTGTTCTTATTTTTCTTTTCGAGAGTCAATAAAACCCGTCTGTAAAGTAAAATCACAGTTGTGGTATGTTCAACTCTTCCAAAACGTCCTATGGAATTTTAAATGTCAATAAAATCCAAAGTGGATTAAACTTCCTATAAGGTTTATAATTGGGTTATTTATGAATTTCTGTAATATTTTATGGTAATAACAATCATAATTTACAGGCCATTTTTTTTATCCACATCTGGTTGAAGGCTGTTTGACTATACTTCACCGTGCTGGTCGATGCGGGTTGGTGAATTTTGAGAGGGAGAGCCACGACCAGTTTTGATATTTACCAAAAAAACTGGTGTTAGTTGTGGCCAGCTAACATTCTGATACCATTTAAATAGTGTAATCAGGACGTTTTCTTTCATACGTATTCCATTCAACAAAACATCCGGTTGGATAGTAAATGTGAAAAGGAAAATGTGGAGCCGTGCACAATCATCACTTTGTTCATACCACTGCTGGTAGAAGGACCTCCAATAGAAGGTCTAAAAAAAAGGGTATCTTGGCCTGCTCCTTCATGCTGGCAAGACATTGGAAGCGAAGGTAGTTACCCCACACTCCACCCATGGACTTGCGACTTGCGATCAGTGTACCATGTCGGGTGGACAGCAGTACAAATTGGTAACACCACTTTACTGAGCCAGCAATCTCTGGGTTTTGCTAGTAGAGTGTTGTAACCATTACACACACGGCAGTACCGTACCCTAGATAGTAAGGTCTAAACAAAATCGTGAAATATAAAAAAAACGAATCCTGAAGGATGTTTCTCTTTAAGGGGTTGTTGCACGTTAAAATAATTCAGAAAGTCCACAGTTAAGCAGCATATGTTGGCTTAGTAAAGCAGTCATACACGAAAGAGTGGTAAGTGTATGCGTTTAATAACAGGCCAATGACTAATTAAACGTGGAACTGAAAACGAGTGTCCGGTTTTTTTGTTGTTGCTTTTTCTTTTAGTTTTTTTTACAAACACGGATGAACACCTAAATAATCACGGGTATAAACATTCACAGAAGCGGTGCTTTTTCAATTGGCTTGTACATCCTTTCAACGGTGGATGTGTAAAACGCCTCGCACACAGTTCATACACTACTATATACTAAGTAGACGGCTAGTATAATAATAATAATGATGTGTTTTTACCTTCCGAAAATACTCCCTAGCATGAGCAAGGCATTTGCACACACGCACAGACACACAGATCTGGTTCATGAGATTAAAATAACTTTACCACTCATCACAAAGAAACACTGCCCTTAATGGTAGTCGGGAGGTGCTCATGAGTCGGGTTACTAAGCCTGCGTCGCCAAGATCCGAGGAGGTTTAATTCAGGTAGCCACTAGTGTTTGGCTGCCAGAGATATACCGGGGTTACGTAGCCTTTGGGCCGCGAGGTGACCGGCATATTGAGCAGAGCAACAGAATTATTGACTCCATCTGCGCAGAGCAAACAGTGTCATTCTGTTAGGATGCATGGGCGCTTTTCAGGTACTCCATTTTACCCCGACGTGCCAATAGCCACCGGTGGATTGGGTCAAACATCCGACTACAGGACCCTCTCAAAGAGGAGTCTTGGTTATCAGTCACACTGTGCTGGATAAACGTAGGGAATAATAACTGTAATAAAACATGTCAATCAATAAAACTCGTCAATCTCAATCTGCAAAACTAAATTATGCGAGGTCTGTGAAAACAGATGAAATGTCATCTGATATAGTTTTACGTTAATACAGGCAGTGTTTGTTGTTAATGACAGTGGTAGAATATTTTCAGTCCTTGCTGCTATGCTATTGCTAACACAGTCCATGAAGGTTTATTTTAAAATTGATCAAGTTTATCTTGCTCTCTTGCAAAAACATCCTTAACAGATTATCGCAAAAAAAAATCCAATCCTCGAGGTAAAACTGAAACTGTTTGTAATAAACACGACTCCGGGGGCTTACTGTGGTCCACTCCTCCCATCGCGATGTGATGCATTGGGCACAATTAAAGTGTCGTGCTTTTATTTGAGAACCGATTTGTTTGTGTGTCCATCGTGACGGCCTCTGTTGTGGCTGCAGGGCTGACGGACGTGAAGCAATTGCATGCCAAATATATACGAATGAAAAACGGTTTGATGCACGTATCATGCGCTTGAGGATTGGAACGTTGACACTTTTTTTTACTTGACAAAAAAACTACACCTGCAGTTTTTTTTTTTACAAAAGATATTAATACGGAATATACAACGGAACAGTTAACATTGGCTCATGCGAAGGAACCACACGAATTCTGGTATTGCTGGACTGCGAGGGATGGTGATGGTGGAGGGAAGGAGCCTCCTTCATCCAGCATTGAACAGTGGCTGCTGAAGATGATTAATTCGTTTTAAACGTAGGCTTTCACGACTGATACTACGAATCACAAAACACTGGTCAACACACTTTTTCTGGCATAAGATATTCCAACGGGTTTAAGTTCATTTTGGGGTTCTGATTCCAAATCTGGCATCAGTTTTTGTCTATCCCATCAGGTTTTTGAGATATCAAATATTGCATTTTCAATAAAAACTGCAGAAGAAAAATATTAAATAAATGTGGCTATCTACATACAATTATATTATAAACACACTATCCTAAAAATACAGCACCATATTTTAACACTAAAGCAGTCACTGACTCGCAACAACTTGCAATCATCGGGTAAAATCAATGAAAATGGGGTATGCCGATAGCATAAAAATGAGATGTGATAGAGCAAATCTGAGATCAGATTTGGAATCAGCACCCTGAAATTAGTCTAAAACAGCTGCAAAAGTCCAGGCCAGAATTTGTTTTTGTTGACCAGTGTAATTAGTTAATTTTGTGTTAGATCATCACAACGACAAAGCTCATCAAATAAAGTTGTCACGTGGGGCAAATGTGCCCATTGATTTTGTTTTTCAACAAAACCTGGAGGGAGGGAATTTTAAAAAGCAATGATAATTTTGACAATATTTGTACGACGCTTCGCTGGAGGTTCCAACCAGTATCATCACGTGTTAACAAAGGCTCAACCGTCACGTGCTTTTGGCTGGGCGCCACTGTGGCGAGATCTTAACCACCTCGCTTGGTATACAGGAGACCGTGGGTTCGATCCCTACCCTGGCACCGGCTGTATATTTGCAGTTTGCATGTTCTCTCCCCGTGTCCGTGTGGATTTTTCTCCAGGTCCTCCGATTTTTCCCTCCACGTTTGGAAACATGCTTTAAGAGTATTTGGCTGCTACACATTTCCACATGATAAGCCAATTCGTTGAGCTATTATTTCTGATAGCCAGGTTGCTCCTGAAAAAAAGCTATATAGCTCAATGGGCCTTACCTGGTGAAATAACAATAGTTTGTAGTGTATTAAGTGTCAACAAAAGCTCAGCTCCCACGTGACGACTTGATTGTGTCTGTCGGGTGGTGGAGGGTTAGAGTAAAATATATAATTCATAATTATATCGACACGACATAACCCAATAGAAACTAATTATAAATCATGGTAAGAATGTAAAGCAAATTTCACAATAATCGTCAGAGGTTATGTCTATTTCCAACTCACTAAGCATCTAAAATGGTATTCAAAATGACCTTGCAGGATATAATTAAAGAGCAAGAAGCTCCAAAACAGTCTCTAAGTGAATAATGTAAGGTTCACTTACGGTGTCCTTAGTACCATGTCCCTATAGGATACTTAGGGATTTTTATTTACTCCAATAGTATAGGATTTTTGTGCAAGGGAGTCTGGAAAAAAACCCCATTCAACAGTTTTGATTGATATTACAATCTTTAACGTTCTACATTCCACGGTTAAAAATGTGCAATTTATGCAATGTAATGATATAATATATTAACACAATCAAAAGTGATGTGAAAAATGATATGCCTCAATAAAAACAGCTGCACAAGTGTATTTTTTAATCTAAGTTTCATGGATACACAAAATGGTTGTGAGCTTAATATTGAAAGTTTTTTTCTAAACATTACTCACTGCAAATACATTTGTACATATTAGCATATGACATTATTAAAATTACATTGCAAAATACAATTTTAAACCACAGTTAATCGCTAAAATCCATTATAGTCGAACGTGGTTAGGTAAAGACTTGTCAGTCAAAGAGCTGACACTAACTTTGTAATTCACTCACTTAAAATAAAAAAGCAAACCTTTATATATTTTGCTATGTATTTAAAAATAAAAATCTGATGCAGCAAACAGAATACAGTTTGTAAGTGTAGTGTAGCATAATGTAGCCACAAGGAGTTAAATCCTCCATAAATATTCATGGCGTGTTGTAGGGCCACCCCAAGAAGTTCCTGGACGCCCTGGCGGTCCAGGCCCCTGGGCAGCCACTGTGGGCGGAGAGAGGGCCCCCTTAATTCATTAGCGATAAAGAAAATGGGCCTCGTGCGAGGCCCTCTAACTGTCCCCAATTTGGCCCAGGCCAAATTGGGGCCATTTGAAAACAACGCTGGGCGGCCTCTGCTGCGTGTGGGCACGCTCATTCGGGAAACCTCAGCTTGGCTTCGAAGCAAAACGGTAGAGTCCAATTTGAACCGTGCGCTCTAAACCAACGTTTTGCAAAGGGAAAACAAACTCGTGTTCCTGCTCCGACGAACATCCCTCCGACCCACGAAATGAACCTTGACGGCACGGAGCAGATTTGCTGCACGTTGCCACGACTCGCGAAAGCCCGAGGTGGCTCAAGCCCAGACTCGACTTGCAGGAGGAGGAGTTCAATTCCATACAACACTGCGTGATGCACAAGAAGACCAGGGACAGTCCTTAAGACTTGTCAGTGACAAGAGTGGGATCTGATTGGATCACCAACCATTGCACACACGTTGACAATCTTCTCCGTTATCTTTGCCTTTCAACAGAAATACACTCGTATGCACAGCAAGAAGCTAATGCATATTTTCGTTCTGTGCTCAGTTTGTTGTCCTTCCCCCGCCGAGCACGGTTGGCTACGTACGGTGCGAAAGAAGTTCAGCATACACACGAACGTATTGAGCAACGGTCCTACACCGCCACCGTGTGTTTTTTGGTTGTGCCGCACGTTGCGAGGCGCGATGTCCGACGTTTTGCTCCACGCTGCTGCCGAGCTTCTTCAGGAAGGGAAACTGTCGGACATCGTGGCCGAAAAACACGCGGCACAACCCGATAAACGCACAGCAGAGAGGTATACGGCGCGACCGCGAAAAGCCCGCGCATTAGTATCGCCCTGCTCACTGTGAAGAAGGCCCACTGCCTGAAACGTTATCCCGTCACACCATGCTCTACTGTTTTAACAATAAGATCAATAATGCCCTTTACTCATCCAGGAAAGCATCGCCGAGTCTGACATACTCTTTCATCTTTCAGGAGGTGTCCCCACATTGGGATGTTTGGTCAATTCCATGAATGACTGTTTGGCATTGTTAATGATAACTGTGGTGAGTTTTTTTCTTCTTCTTCCTGCATTTGTTCTTGTGCAGCACTGGCCAAAACGCACTCAAAGTGTGTTAATTGTTGATGTAAGGTTCACATTGTCGGTCACTTCAACCGCTCAATAGTGAATTCAATTCTAGTTGCTTGCCCGATCACTGTGCGTCAGAGACCATCCGCCACACCACATCCACGATGGCTCCCACCAGGTGTTGCCACTCAAAGAGTCACGTCAAAAGACACCCCTACAAACACGAACGAACTCAAACGAATACACGACCGCTTAGCGCAGTCCAAAAATCACCGCGGCTACTTGCCACCAATTAAAACGCTGCCTTTCTTTCGGCAAACACACACACTAGAGAACGCGTGTGAATGACGATGGCGGTGGTGTTGCGTTCATGTGCTTTCAATCTCCGTCTCACTCAGCCGCTGCCAACACAGTTGGTTCCATTGAGACACGGCATCTAAGTGGCTCTCATCGAGTGTAACGTTCAATTCTGAGTACATCTACAGCCTTTTGTCAATCCACTGCTGGATGGACGAGGGCCTCCCTACACCACGTGATGTCCATGGGGTCATTCGATCATACTTCACCACGCTGGTCAGTGCAAGTTTGGCGAAGGCAGGAAGCACGAGAGCATAGAAGCACAGTACAACGGATTTTGCTGTAATGCCCTCTGTTGCCCACAACATAGCCCCGGAGTGGCCTATAATACTGTGCACAAAATAAAGGAGTGTGGCTACAAGAGGTGAAACACCCTTGTCAGGAGGAGATGCGGTGGCTTGGCAGCTTTTTCCCCGTGACATTAGCTGTTGCCCATGAGCGTCACGGCAAAACATTACCCACGAGCAAGTCACTCCAGGCAGCACGGGCCACAAGGACTCTGCCGTACGATGGCCACCTTGTCCAGGTTTTTTTCCCAGGATTGTCCTCTTTTTGAGGTAGCTGTCCTGGGAAATCTGTAAGTTTTCCCTGGACATAAACAAAAAAAAATCCCGATTTTTTTTTTGTCAGTTCTATGATAACGCACCACTCAAGACAATGCACCGTGATTTGTTCCAGTTTTTTTCTTCAAATGTCAGATGAGGCAAGCCCAACTCTGACGAAAGATATGTATTGAAGGAAAACTGCACATTGTGCACACCTGTTGTGCGCCTCCCAAGGACTCTAGTTGGATGGAGAACATCAAATAATTCACTGAAAGGGGGCATCAGAATATTTCAATTAAGGCCCAGGATTGAGGTAAATGGATGCGATTGGTTACCAATGGTCGGTTTTAAGATC
Organism: Entosphenus tridentatus; assembly: GCA_014621495.2. Taxonomy (NCBI): domain Eukaryota; kingdom Metazoa; phylum Chordata; class Hyperoartia; order Petromyzontiformes; family Petromyzontidae; genus Entosphenus; species Entosphenus tridentatus. The sequence continues at coordinate 7,062,932 of CM025655.2, forward strand.
GCACTCATTGCACACACAATGTGCTTGCCACAAATGAACCACAATACTTTGCTAATCTCGCCAAGGAGCATAAACCATCACGTGAGCTCCGGTCATCCTCGCAGAGGCTTTTGGCTAACCCATCGAACAAAGACGGCCACTGCATCGCACACTTTCAGATGCGCTTCTGTGGCGGTCTGGGATGCTCTTCCTTCCGATATTAGAAAGCCACTGGAGCACTTTCAAACCATCTAGATTGAAAACTCAATTTTCAGTTTAGATTGTTGTCCTTTCCCCGCACCTTCGATTGGCACAATTGGCTATGTAAGGTGCGAATGAAGTTCCACATACATACATACATACAAACGAATTTCTCGAATCAGGAAGGGCATTCGTGAACGGATGAATACATGAACGAGGTGATACGAATATGCATGATCTACAGGCTCCTTCTACAGCTAACACAGAGTATCGTGAAGTTGTTGAGTCTGACAAGTAATTCCCGATTTCATCTTTTGTCTGCGCATTCCTCAGCATAAGCACAATTTTTATTTATTACAATTCTAACGAATAATAAAACCACACCAAAGTAGTATATTGTCTACTGACCGTTGGTTGGGTCCTTCCATAAGCTGTTGATTAGGCACATACTAAATTAAAACTGCCTCACGCTTATAGTTAATAATGTGTTGTAATACATATACTATACATGTCATGGTTTTCTACGAGCATCTGCTCACTGCCCATATCCCAGCAACTATTAAGTGCTTCGTTTGTTAAAGGTTCTACAAGAATATAGAGCGTAAATTGGCCCTTGCCTGTTTGCATCCCCAGAGCTTGAAATTATAACCAAGGGACCGACAAATAATGTATTCTCCAGATTATAAGATGTCCCGGAAAGAAAAGTTGCACCACAAACAATTGCGCACTGCGTGAATAAAGTTGTACAAATCCAGTCGCGCGCGCAAACACTCATCACACCATGTTACAAGATGCACCTCCCAGCTTGTACTTTAACATACTGCCAGACAAAAAAAAATACGTGCAATAATGCAGAGAAGACTGTGTTAGTTTTACCCCATGTATCGTTTGCTCTGCTATTGTTATGTTTGTGTGAATTTGTTGATGGGGGAGGGACAACTGAGGGCAAAGGGATATCACAAAGGTATCTGAATTTACGTTGGTACCACTGGCAAAAATGGGTATTGTCACGTTTTCTCTAAGCACCCCCATGAGTAAATAGTGCAATCCACTCTCCAGAGCAATGCCGAGGCCTGTGCTGGAGTGAAAGGGGAGCGCGAAAGTGGCGTGAGAAGATTAACCACAACACAGGAGGGCACGTGACTGTGGAACAACACCGGAGCATCTTAAATTGACCGAAATTATACAATGAAGAATTGAAAATACATGCAGCTGTTTTAGGCCATCCGCACCCAAGGGCGTTCTGCCAACGGTTGGCTTTTTTGTTGTTGTGAGGATTTGGCCGCGGGAGAGAAACTGGAGAACTTGGGTAAGAAAGAAACACAACCGTGCATATAAAGACGTGACACAGCACTGCAATCCCCTGGCCAAGTCGCAGCCCCACAGCTAAAACACCTGGCAAGCCCTGGTGGTCACTCATCCAAGTGCACAACTAGGCTCAGCCCTGCGTAGCTTCTGACATCTGATGAAATGTGGAATATTCATGCCGATTTGATCACAGGCACGGCATAATGTTCGTCAACTTCAGGTCCGGATGATATGACAATTGAGTCACATTTGATAGACAACCGATATGCAAGTAGTTTCTTGCGTCGACGATCGGGAAATCACGAACAATAAAAATGCATGCATTGTTAGACGTGCGGGAAAATACTTTTACTGCGCATTTCCTGTATGGGGGACAAATCGGACTTCGTGCCATCACTGCCGATACACCCCGTCCACAGTTCTGCGCGTGAGCAAATGCGATTTAACAATAAAAATACACCCCAAAAAAAACTGTATTATGGATATTGATCGCGAAAGCCTACGTGTTAAACAAAAAAAAAACACAAATTGACAGTCGTTCACCACCGAAGGCTTAAAGGTCAGATGGGAGTAGCTATCGCCAGACGCACCTGCAGTTCCTGGGGTCACCCAACGCCGCCCGCAATGGCACAACCCCCAACGCACACGGCCTGCGAATCGAGCCGTGAGCACGCGAGCGTCGGGCACCGAGATGCAGCGCCGGCTTCGCTCGACGCTCCGAAAGGGCGGCTCAGTCAAGGGTCGCTTCTGCGACGGGAGGAGGTTGGGTGACTCGGACCGTTTAACACCATCTCAGAGCACTGCAGCTGGTAACCACCGGTGATGAAACAGGTTTCTCAAGAACAGTGTCTTTATAGTCTCAGCCGAGTTACCAATCAATGCAAATGACAAACAACAAAAATCCGTAATATTTAATTTAGTTTCCGCCACATAATTCGCCTCATCCGCAGCTGATAATTCAAATAGGTTTGATTGACATGCGGCAAACACTATTAGCGGAGCATTGAAAAGTCATACCCCCTATTGTGGATAAAGACACCGAAAGAAATTACCTCAGAAGTAGTTCTATGATGTCATCTTCCGAGGCCTGTTCTCAGACACACAATGCGAGTTCCGAACGAGAATTTCGTCATCCTCTGACGCGACACCGAAAGCACAATTGTAACACAATTGAAAGTACAGTACTGTAGAGCAAATTAAACAAATACAAAAAAAAGATGTGGCTTATGCATCTCACAAGCTGCATCTCAAGTTGAGTGTTAAGCCAAAAAAAAAAAACAGCGGGTAATCTGCCAGGAGCATTCCATTAGAATGCATTGCCACCGTGCGGAGGGTGACATCTCTTATAGGAATGACTTCATGTCTGCATTGTATCTCTGGACCCTTCACTGGCTCAGTGTTGGAGGGCTGGGAGGGCTGGGAGGGATGGGAATGAGGGAAGGAGGAAGGGGCGTTCGGATGGCTAAAAGGTGGAAGATGACTGGAGCTCGGGGAGTGGCTCGGAGGTGACGGAGAGCTTGTACGATACACCTCTTGTCGCCTAGATGTTCGTCTCCTTCTCGAGAAGAGCACACACGGTGTCGGGACCTTTGCTCTCCTCCACGCGGTTGCCCAGCTGGTGGCGCTTCAACTGCGGCAGGCTCGAGCTGGGCTGCGTGAGTATGTGGAACCGCTGGCAGAGAAAGGCACCCCGGGGAAAAAAGGGTGTAAAGTGTGAGTAACAACGTGGTAAGCTGGGGGAGGGAGGGGAGAGGCTGCAAAATATGGACATAGGCCGCCACACGAATCTGTTCATCTTCATACATTGTCAGTGTATTGGCAGGGGGAAAGCTGTGATTCACTGGTAAGCACTCCGCGCTATGAACTTGGCGACCCGATTTCGATTTCCGGTCACGGCTGACATCAATCGGCGGCGTGCGATACCTGAACTATCTGAACCGGTCCTGATCACATGCAGAAATTTGACTGTTCTCTTAGATGATGAATAAAAATTGTATTGTCTTCTTCTTCTTCTTTCATACGGCTGCTGATGTAGACGCAGAGCAACAACTAAAATTTCACATTCAGGTGGTGAAGCCCAGACAACCGAGTCGTCATTGTATTGTATCTGACATAAACTAAAATATGTACAATGGCCATTCATCAGCTTTGGACCACTGCTCACATTGTTACATTATATATTATTTAGTTATAAGGCAGGATTTGTAACTCCGATTATCATGGTTGGCGAAGTACGGTGCGAAAGAAGTTCAACATGCATAAATAATGACATGGCAGTAAATGTCCATAACATAGGTTTTTGGGTTAGATCGCGTAAATATATTTTAAAATATATATATATTACGCGATCTAACCCAAAAACCTCTATTATGGATTAAATTGGTCGCGAAAGCCTCCGTGTTAAACTGGCAGTAAATATATTTCTGCTCCACTTATAAAACAACACACGTAACGTTTTGTCAATCCATGCCATGTGCTTTGTGGAGACTGCTCGACCATACTTCACCATGCTGCTTCGTACTGGTTGGTGAAGGGGGGTGGGAGGGGAAGTGATGTTCAGGACCGGTTCAGATATCGCTCGCAAGCTGGGGTTATAGACATAGCCAGGAATCCAATTCAGGTCGCTGGGCTCATTGCACAGCGAGCGCACGTATCACCGCACCATCTCTCTATGTGCGTACGACGAGTTCCGACGTATGAAGCAAACATGAGACAGCTTTAGTGTCTGTAAGCGAGGAAGCCAAATTAGCAGTTTGTGATTTTGTTCTGGGACCTTTGCCCTGCCAACTTCTCAAACTTACCACGTCTCTCCACAATCGCATCAGGGGGTTCTAATTGCCTCCTAATTAGGCAGCTCTCGGGAAAAATAGTGTAACGAGAGGCAACGAAAACAACGGCGGGAAAACTCATTTCCACTGCGTGGCACCAGGTCATCGGCGAGGAATCGCTCCGGGAGATGCACCTAAAGAATCTAACGATTGGCTCGATTCCTCGAATCAAATCGATTCTTATGCTCGCAGTGCACGCATAGAATTGTGCATGGAAGAAATTATAATTTATAATAGATATGCAAATTATATCCAATGTGTATGCTAAACAGATCGACAAAGATTCACCCACCCCAGAAACTCGACGGATTGTTACAATACGGTGGAGAAATTCCATTGAATGTATCGCTTATTTCTGGGTCCAATTTTTTTTACCATCTTGTTTGTATTTTTCGTCATTAAGTGATATTTTGTCTTATTTGTATAGTTAATTTCCCATGAGCATGATTTTTTACATTGACTTATCGTTTGCACGTAAGCTGCACGTCTGGCAAATATCTGATTGTCGCACGCACGGTCCAATATACGGGGCCAGGTCAACCGCTGGCCGCTGCGTATTCTTGTTCATGTTTTTGTTTTTTTGTTTGTTGCGGTTGCACCCGATTCAAGAGCCGAATGGCTCACAGGGCTATACCTAATAAATGAACTTGAACGTACAGTTATCGCGAGCGCACCAAACCGATCGTCACCCACGACGAATCGACACGGAGCAAAACGGTACAAACGTGCCAACATAATTTTTAAAAATGCGACAACAAAATAAAGCGATCTATTCTTGAATAGAATTGTGAATATTTGTCGAATCGCAGGGGCGGGCGGGCGGGGGGGTTTCAATTCGTACATCATGCACAGGTGGCACAGCCTTGGTTCATCGTGTGCCAACAAACGCTCTTGGCAACGAACATTGCCTTCCAGTAGATGGCAGTGCAACAACGCCGCGCGGCGGCCAACCGATGCCATCTGGAGCTTGCGGCCGCCGGTTGCGAAGCGCAATTACTAAATCATAGCTTGCGGCACTCAAACGTGCACCTTCATCTGTTACTCGGCCCATGCAGCCAATTTTTATATGGAGGCGGCCGCTCGTTAGCGTGAAGGAACCCTAAACCGCAACCGCACAAACCCCGAGCAGCAGATGCGGACACCTGACGATGATGATGATGATGCACAAGCGGAAAATGACAAAACACCCCGGCAGTGTGCGGAGATTGCGGTCGCCCAGAACAGACCGCGAAACGTACAACGTACTCGCAACAAACGAAGGAGGCATTATCATCACCATCACCACGGCGATATACACTCGCCTGCTCCCGTCGTAATTAACTGGCTCGAACCACCTCAGTGTCCAATCATAGTCGTTGCTAAGAAGTGCCAAGGGTCAGGAACACTTCAAAACAAACAAAAAAGATATCTCCTGCTAAAACTACTCGCTCGCTCCCTTGCTCGCAAGACGCCCTCGGCCCTGTCGCCAAGCCATGGGCCAGAGCTCGCCGAGGCAAAATAATGAGCTGTTCAAAAAGTTCTGCGAGCACAAAGGGAACAGCCGCACGTCGCGATCCCTCGTCTTCCCCTCTGAAACAGCGGCCCCGTTTTTTTTCCGCGTGCCATTCGTGCCGGCTTTCCCGAGGCGAGACTTGAGCGCGACTTGAGGAGGCTCGGTGCACTTTAGTTGCGCACTTGTGGGAATTTGAAATGAGGGCACGCACTCAACATCGCTTCGTTCGTCCACGCCAAGAGACGGCGCCGTTCCGTCTGCGAGGGTATAGATCCAGTAAGGGTTTACAGGTAGGAACAATGTTCCACACTGCCCACCAGGGATTTTTTGTCTGTCGTGCGTAAATATATATATATACTATAAACAGCTGTTTGATTGGTGGAGACCTACTGCCAGGTACGGAGGAGAGGTGCCTAAGGGAGGAGGGTCAGGGGAGGGTCTAAGGGAAGGGGGGTCAGGGGAGGTGCCTAAACAAGGGGGAGGGGCCGATAGTTAAGGGGGCTGGCTACCTGGCTGGCTGCCTGGCTACCTCAAGTCAAGTTATCTTTTATACAGGTAGGAACAACAGGTTCCACACTGCCCACCAGGGATTATTTGTCTGTCTGTCGTGCATATTTGTCTGTCGTGCACGAATGCGCTGTTCAACCAAGTTCCTACCTGCCCACTCCGAAGGAACGTGTATTTTTTTAATGCGGTGTTGCCCAGGTGGAACGGGTGGCTCAAGAGGCGAGGGCGCCGAGCTGGTACCGCTGTGATGCCGAGTTTTAATCAAGGCAGCCGCACGTGAAATGAGTGAATGGTCTCAGCCCAGTCACCGACGTGTGAATAAAAAAAAGACTTCCACATTGAACTTTGACCTCAGATGACGTTAAATGTCCTTCGGCAACTTAATTTGGATACATTCCTTCAGTCGACGAGACCTCAGAAGTAGTTCTGTGATATCTGCTTCTGTTTTCGGACTCAACCGATTGCACTACTCTGCAAGAAATCTGAGTCGATTCTTTGCATCATGGCATGACACCGACAGCCCAAGAGTAGTCTGTAAAGGGCATGTGGCCAATAGAGCATAGGCCAAATGGTGGTGGGAAACTGTAAACGGTGGGCCTTGGAGGTCAAGTATTTACATTATAATAAAGACAGCATCACCATCATTAGAAACGGCGACCTCTATCAATTGCATTTACAAGGCCTTTGTGACCAGACTTTACCGAGTTTTCAATACACTCTGATCACCGCACGTACAATATGCTCGTGGCAAAACACGGACCATGCTCATCGTCTTGGACGGAATGGAGCGGCATTACTCGGAACAAAAAGAGTGAGCTCGGATTGGCTGACCCAATCTAGCAGCTCCTGTCCACCTGCAGTGTCAATGTTATTTCCGAAATTTAGTGATGACGTGGTCCCGTGGATTTTTCTCCGGGTCCTCCGGTTTTTCCCTCCACGTTTAGAATCAAAATGCGTACAGAGTATTTGGCTTCGATAAATTTCACCGTGATAAGCCACTTCCTTTGGCTATTATATGTGATAGCCAGGTTGCTTCTGAAAAAAAATGCTATATAGCTCAGTGGGCCTTACCTGTTTAAATAAAAAAAATAGATTTAATACCAATAGGGTTTTTCCCCTTTTTTCTGGCACCTTTTGCAAGGAATCATGTCTACATTAACCGCAATACTTGCAGTCAAATGCAAACAAAAACACAATACTCTGGTAATTTATGCATTGTCTTTGAAACTGGTTGGTCCACACCAGAGACAGCTTTCTTTGGAGCCTCGTCTCATATGGTGTTCGACCAGATGACGCCAAAAGGCGCACAGTTTCAAAGACAATGCATAAATTACCAGAGTATTGTGTTTTTGTTTGCATTTGACTGCAAGTATTGCGGTTAATGTAGACATGATTCCTTGCAAAAGGTGTCAGTTTTGTTGCCAGAAAAAAAGGGGAAAAACCCTATTGGTATATTTTGGTACTGGCAAAGGAGGTCCCATGAAATAGATTTAATAGTTTCAGTCTATAGAATAAGACTACGAAATTAAAAAAAGAGCCGACTGAATGAACACTGCGGATCTGCCACACGAGGACACGGACACAGACACACACACGCGCGCCACGCGCTCACCTGCTTGATGGTGCCGGGCGTCTTGGCCAGCTTGTAGACCATGAAGATGGGAATGCAGATGACGGAGGAGAGGGCGAGGAACCAGCCGAGGGCGTAGCCCCACGTCGGGTAGACGTACACCTTGTTGTAGGTCAGCGGCATGTACTTGATGAGCGAGAAGAGGAAGATGCTCTGTGGAGGAGGAGGAGGCGACGCAACAATTGGGGCGGGAGGTGACGGTGCAACGCACTGGTTGCTCACCTCTGCTCAGGACGTGAGCACGTGCGAGTTCGTAGACACGTGCGCGTTGTTGACACAAAGACGTAAAAATAATTCCAATGTGCGGCTGTGACCAGTGGATCGCTCCCTGTAACAAGGGCTGGGACGAATGGTAAATTAAATAGATTTATGCGATCAAAACATTGCAATCGACTCCTTTCTGTTGTGGTGGAATACTCTGGCCCCTTTAAAAATGGTGGTCGTGTCGATATCTTTCCTCCCGAAGGCAGGAACCCCCCCCCCAGAAGCCACTCCCAACGTGACACGGACGATGATGCCGATAAGGTTACCAGGCACTGCCCATCACCTCCCGTCCAAACGTAATTTTTTTGTATTATCCGATTCGTCATCGAACGTAGAGTAATAGACTGCTTAAATCAGGGGTGGGGAAACTTTTTTCTGCCAAGGGCCATTTGTATATTTATAACATCATTCGCGGGCCATACAAAATTATCAACTTAAAAATTAGCCTGTTATATTTGGTCAAACGTTTAATTAACTCACCCCTAATGTGATGGCTGGAACTGCTTCTCTTTGGCGAGGCGCGTGATGTTAGCTGGTATTGATGATGTTGATACTCGCAACTGCTTTTCCAGGTTTGCTCCTAGATTTATTGAATTTCGAGTCCCGCCTAAGGTTGCATTGGCAGGGCCACACCAAATTATTTTGCGGGGCCTCATACGGCCCGCGGGCCGGACGTTCCCCACCGCTGGCTTAAATGATCGGATAGCCCTGCTCCAGTCCTAACCATCGTTTCCTTGCGTTTAGGTGACAACACCATGTCGCACACAACCCTGGTTTTAGACCACCCACTCGCAATTATGACCAAAGTATTTTAGACAGTTGCGGTGACAATTAAATAAACGTGTCGGTTTAATCCCTCTTATGAATCATCGGAACAGTGTGGCCACCATCGCTGCTGCTACCGTGTGCCTCAACTGCGGGAATTAGGACCGGGAATAGAAACTCCGGTCACTGGGCTTTCTTGGCGCAGTGCGCTAACCACTCTGCCACCGCTCCACCGCAGTGCTACATACATGATATTGCTTGCGTGCGTGTGTTTGTGCACATAGCCTGGCACAAGCGCCGTGGTGACATCACCGACACTTATTGGCGAATGGCGGTCGTTGTTGTACTCTGTGTTGATATGTGTGTGTGTATATATACATGCAGAGAATATAATATTCACGAATAAAAGCAATATAGAATTTTTTCTGAAAGGTTATTCGCAAGTTCTATGCCCGAGGGAAGATCCATGGCTTAAGCCCCACCTCCCCCCTATCAAATCTGAGCTTCACCTCTTAACACCAAACTCCTCATGAGGGCAGTTGAACTAAAGACTCAGAGAGTGACAGTTGCGGACGCATCCCTTTGGGGCCGTCCATAAATGACGTCACGCGATTTTGGACGATTTTTGACCCCCCCCCCACCCGTCGTCACGTGGCGTTACAAAAAGTCAGACCCCCCCCCC
>CM025655.2:7092587-7126894 GCA_014621495.2 Entosphenus tridentatus
ATTATTTTATTATGTTTTATTATTTTTATTATTTTATTACTCCCCTTCTACGTGACTTTACCGAAAAAACCAAGAAGATGAATTCCTGCAGTCACGAAAGCTTTAAATCGAAAAAATTGATGACTTCAACGTCGATATCGTCAAACATTTATCAGAGATTGCATTATTATTCCTACTCCGCATATTTACCCAGGAAACCCTCACTGAGTCTCGTGACTCATCTTGAGGAGGGTGCTGCCAAGGGTTTTCAATAATAGGGGGGAGGCGGAGGTCATGATGGCTATGGATAATAATCCAATTGTGTAATTTTCAGTGTAAGATTTTTAAATTGGCAAATTTGGACTATAACTCCGACACGCAATGGCCTTACTCTTGAGAATGACGTCCAACTGTGAAGCAGACGACACGTACTTTAACTGCAAATACGCCCACAGTGTACAGTGGACAACTACGGGCTATCTGCCCATGAATCGTGATGATGAGGATGATGATCATGACACCCGCAGTATTAATTATGGCTGCCGCCTTGATTCGAACCTTGAAGTTCTGTGACATGCGACGAAGGGGCCCATTACTGGGCTGCGTCACCACACTGGCTCATAGCAGGTAGCGCATTTTTTGTTAGTTAACGGATCACAAAGTTACTGTGTGTTTTGCGACAACACAAGAGTTATGAATTCGGAGGAAGGATGACTACTCAGAACCACACTAACGATGCCGCGTGGGCCAACGGGCGAGCGAAAAAACAACAGCGGCAACGACGATGACGACGTTAAACTTCGGCGCAGACGCACGACTGCGGGTGGCATTCCTGCCACCGTTGTTACCTGGCTGTCGAGACCCAGGAAGATGAGCATCAAGAAAAAGAGGGCAGCCCACAGCGGAGACAACGGCATCATGGTCACCGCCTTGGGGTAAGCGATGAACGCCAGGCCGGGTCCTGCGTGGCAGAGGATGAAAGCAAATCGCTGCTGCTCAGTGGGATCTGTCAATTCATTGACCTTTATTTTAAAGTAGATGAGAGCCCATTGTGGAACACTGTATCATATATATTTTTTTACCAGGCAGACATGAGCAGTTATTGGTGCATGGTAATTATATAAACACACGCTATGTGTTTACTATTACACATATGTTATTACTAGAGGGCAGCCTGTCCTACAAACAGTAGTGATGTAACACTCATCTGACCCTCGACCTGAACCTGCACTAAACACCCAATGTGACACTCGAACGTGACACCGATAGCCGTGTTACCAGACACTCGCCAGTTAACGCTCACCGGACACTCACCAGACACTGCCACCTGGGTCACATTTGGATTCATATGGGTTAAAGGTCATGAGTCATTCGTATCTTATCTTCAATGCCGTGGGTCTCTGGTTGATTTAATTCACAATGAGCCCTCCTCCTTTTGGTTCTTTCGGTAAAGTCACGTAGAAGGGAAATAATAAAATAAATAATAAAATTCAACATAATATGTGAATCCCTGCAGCCACGAAAGCTTTAAATCGAAATTTAATGAGCCCTCCCTTGTGTACTCACGAGCTTGCAATTGACAGACTCACAGAGGGATCAGTGACGATCCTTGAGCAGGGCACGGTGGCACTAACTGGACACCTTGGACGCAAGGGGTTGGTGGCTCACACGGAATTATGAAATTAAATCCTGGGGTCACGGCGACCCTGCGACCGCGAAAGGGCGCTCCATTAACCGCGACCAGGAAAATGCGATTCTTGAATTGAATTGGGGTCTCAAATCGTGCCGATTAACCGGGTTCGTGAGGAGGTGGCGGGGGAGAGGAGTGAATGATGACACGTGTGGTTTCCGCAGTGTGACAGGCTCGCACCGCTGACATTAGCTTCATACAGAAGTGTCTCTATTTAGCTGCACATTTAACATCGTTCATTAAATCCCCTCTGTTGATTTGAAAATTGTGCCTCTGTGAATGTTTTTGTTAAGTCCTCTATGTACGCACATTGGCGGGGAGCGGTGGCACGGTGTTTAACGCAGTGCACCATGAATTTGGAAAACATGGTTAAGATTCCCGGCGGTGGTAAGTGATATCTGAATCAGTCCAGTGACCCCCCCCCCCCACTGTACCCCCCACTGCCTTCACATACCCGCATTGGCCAGCGTGGTGAAGTATGGCCAAATAAATCAACACGGGATGGACAGTGGATTTACAAGCATTTAAAAAATATTAATGCTTTCCAACTCAGGTAAAAAGCTTTTGATGTAGCAGCTCTGTCCATTCAGGAGGGTGGAGAACTATACCGCTCATAATGATGATCCAATACAAACAAAACTTGAGTCAAATATTGTGCTGCTGTTAGGGACTCACCCTGGAGAAAACCGGACACATTGATCAAAGGATTGTCCAAAACGTGGAAGACACAAACCCAGTTTTTAAAGAACCATTTGCAATTATGCGACATATTTTGCCCTGACAGTTGTTGCCAATCAGCTTCCAAGCCACTCGTTAAAATACTCTCAAAGTCACACGCACGTTGGAATGCTTTTCCGCAATCCAAAGCTCTGCGTGATTTTTCCTCGCTTGTCTTTTGCGCGTAATACGAACATTATAATCCACAAATTAGTTAGATTCCCAGCGAAAATTAGGCACTCTCCAAGGGCTAGGAGGGTCTCTGCCCACCTGCCTGCATGAACTCAGAGCAGTAGGCCCTCTTCAATTAGCAGCGAGGGGCACTTAGGATGATCGAACACAGCTCGCTTAACGAAGTGAGCAGCGGTGGCAGTGGCAGCAGCAGCAGCAAGGACAACAACGTCTGGTTTACATTTGCAAAACGGACAAAATAAAAAAAAGTCGACGCATCAAAGGACTTCCAGCCAGCGGGACCGGTTCTTCCTGCACGTAGCCCCCCCACCCGCACACGTGGCGATAATAGCCGACGGACGCGCACGCTTTCATGTTTCTACAAAGGCGATGGGTGCCGTGCGCGGGGGGGTCATAGATATCGGAGGAGCGCGACGCTTAAATCACCAGCGGCAAGCAGACCGTGTCTGGACGTCCTGCGAAAGTTTTGCGTTTCGCTCAAAAGCAAAAGGGGCCCTCTGCTCGTCCTCAGGCTGGAACCGTAAGACTCGTTCAAAACCCTCCGTGAGAAGCTGTTCTCGCCCGATGCGCTGCGCGGTCTGAGAACGCGAGGATTGGTGGAGGCATTTATGCCACGCGGTTATTTTGTGGGCATGCAACATCCTAATGACTCATTCATTACATTACTACATTCAATAAAGTATGCTCGCACGCTGGTCTGGCTTCAAAGAGCGAGGCCGGCTTGTAATAGGTTCTGTTTAGAGACGCGGCACGGTCAGAGTTACGCTACTGGGTTGGTTTTTGCGGTTGTGCTTTGCAGCTCACTGATGCGTTTTCGGGTCACGCTGCCCGGTGCTATGTCCAACGTTTCGCTCCACGTGCTTGGAGCTTCCTCACCGAGTTCGATTCCTGACGTACAGCATTTGGTTCCACACACACTGGACTGAATATCCATGAAGAAGCTCTCAGCACATGGAGAACAACGTCGGGCGTCACGTTGAACAATCCGCAGTAGAACCCGAAAAAAGTAACATTGGGGAGAGCTGCACTTTTCCAGTTGGTTGAAAATGTGGCCTTCAAATTTTCCATATTCAGCTGGGGTATCTTGGAAGTCAAAAGAGCTTTACGTACCTGCATCAAAAAGGTACCTGCATAGCCCGTTGTCAATCAATGGAAAGTTTTATTCTAATCAGTCATGGGCCCACCCAAACTTTCACCAACCCACACTGACCACTCTGGTGAAGTATGTAAGAAAAAATGCTAGAATGAACATGTGTGGGATGGTTTTCATTCAGCGCTTTCACTAAACCGCACTGACCAGCCTGGTGAAGTATGGTGAAATATAACAACACCAACAGCAATTTGCCACCAAGTGGCGACGATGTCACCATGGCCCTTTGTGCCAGGCCAGTGTGTCGTGGTCAAATAAATATACCCCTATGATGACCTGCTATGCATGGGAAGGCCCTCATTCAGCAGGGCTCTCAATGTACAATGTCCTACAGCCGAGCCAGCAAGGCCACTCGGGTTGCAGTGAATTAAATCTCACACACAGCTATAGCCCAGCCGGCGCCAGTGGCAAGTTTCACAATAATTGATGTTGCGCAAAGCTCTGCAACTGAGCATCTGTAGCGTAAACCCATGGAGCAAACGGCCTTCTGAAGGGGCCGGCGTTACACCACGGCGCTCACCTAAGCACTGCGCTCTGACTGATAATTGCCCTCATTTAGAAACAAACGTGCGCTTAGAGCGTTTGGCTACTGCTATACATTTCCACGTGATAAGCCACTTCGTTGAGTTATCATTTGTGGCCAGGTCGCTTCTCAAAAAGAGCTACACGGCTCAGTGGGCTTTACGTGCTAAAATAAAAATAGTCAAATAGTTACAAACTAGGTTTGCCGTGATGTATTTTTTCACGATGTGACGTTTGTCGTGATATCGGTTTCCCACAGCTTTGTTAATGGGTTTGCACATTTTTATTGTATCCTCCATAATATAGGTGTCACCACCACCCGACAGCCAATTAGTAAGGTTTGTCACGTAAACAGAACGTGGCAATTCGTCACTAGTACAGCACGCCGGTGTGTTGGAGAGCAAATCCACAACATTTACAATCTGAGTACGACGTTTCGCCAGTAATTACAATTAGCATCATCAGGAGACAGAGAGATTTGAGGCGAAATCCTCCTGTTTCATGCATATCAATTTCAATGGGTATCCATTGCCGGTTAGGCTATTCATATGGCAATGAACGTACATTATTGTATCCGTTTGATTGCACTGTGTTACTTCCAGTACGAATAAAGGTCACTTAAACGTTCTTCAATTGCAGTTCAGTCAATTTGAGCCTGCCTTTATATAATCACAACGTTACAATTTGTAGCGATTGTAAGCACACACGCTATCCGTTACACTAAAAATTATTGAAGTTTATTGCACAAAACTGTGAAATTGTGGCGATATGCCACACTGTGAATTACTCCAGGAAAATATTTCACAAGTGTTAATTTAATTAATTAGCAATTTAATTTTACAATATATTAATCATCGAGTTGGTAATTTCATTCATATTTTCCTCGTAATTTAAGACAAATTAAATGAGCAACGGCTATCAGGGTATTAACGATACGAATCTCGTCAGGGGCGGCTCGTCCTCGTGAACCGGTGGGGCCAGGCCACGCGAGTGAAAAAATAGGAAAACCCCTTAACGATACCAAGCTGTGTGTTGGGGATGACCCTTATCCAGCAAGGATGGCACAGTATATGTCAGTGTTCTTCATCGATTTTCAAAGGTGGGCGGGAGGGCACTTTTGCCGATGAGACATCACCAGTGTGAGGGCTGCCACACACTTGAAACCATTGCTGGGTTTGGCAGCACGACGACGATGATGATGATGATGGTGGGGGTGTTTTCACCGTTTGCGTATTGTGTCGGGGTGCCGCACGTCAGGGGTTGCACGAAAGGCCACTAGGGGCCGCTAGTGGCCCGCGGGCCTTGCAATGAAGAACGCTGAACTTTGTCCATGTTCACGTCTAACATCCAAGGCAGTCCCGCCGTCACCCTCCTCCTCGCTATATAAACTTTCACTTCTCTGCTAGAGCCCCCCCCACCCACCTGGGTGGGGCAGTGAGGCCTTTCTACCCAATCCCACCTTCACCAAGCCCTCCCGTGCCGATCTCGGACTTGTTCAAGGAATTTCTGCCCCCCCCCATCCCCCCCAACACTTCTTGTTCTGTGATCGTTGCTCTGTACCGGGGCTTGCGTAGAGTTAAAATAAAAACAATGGAAAAAAATTAACCCGTAAAAACAAAGTTTTTCACTATAAATCCTTTATATGCGTGGCGGCTAGAGTCCTCTCGTCCTCTGGCTTGAGATGGCTGCCCCCTATGGGTCAGATGATTGCAACGCAAGCATTAAGCAATTGGTAATTAAATATAATATTTTTGTCCTAAAAAGTGTACAATTTTGGAAAATAATTTCACGAACATTCATTGTCACGCACAACGAGTTTTTGTGGAAAATGTCAGCTCGATTGGATCACGGGAAGTGGGTTAAAAAACGACCGAAAGATGTGCACGGTCGTAAGCGCGCAAGCAAGCAAGCACGCAAGCAAGCAAGCAAGTGAACTTAATATAAAAGATTTAAAAACACCCAAGGCGGCGTTGTTGACGAATGTGTTCGACTTTGTTTTGTTTCGTCTGCTCGTTGTAAACAACATGAACTTCCACAACAATGCCCTCTCTCCTCCTGCATCCCCTTGCTCCCCATCCTTGTGACCTCTAACCCTGTCCCTGACCCCCGGCCTCTCCAGGGACCTTACCGGACTCGGCCACTTCGGCAATCGGCACGTTCTGCTCGTACGCCATGAAGCCCAGGATGGAGAATATCGCGAACCCCGCCACGAAGCTGGTGCCGCTATTGAGGCAGCAGAGCATGACGCAGTCCCTGCAAGGGGGAGATCCCGCCTGGGTCACGGGGCACGGCACGTACACTCACAATCACTCTCGCGTGTGTCATGCACCGGACGCGCTTCTGCGGCCGTCTGGAACGCTCTTCCTTCTGATATTAGGAAGCCACTGGAGCGATGCGCTTTTTAAATAATCTAGATTTACAAACTAATTTGTTAAGATCTGATTCTTGTGTTTCGTTTATTATCCTTCTCCGTCGCCTCCGATTAGCACAGCTGGCTACGTACAGTGCGAAATAAGTCACAACATACTGTACATACGTATACATCATCAATCGCAGAGCGTATGCAAGTCGAAGACATTGCATTGACTGCTGAGATTATAAAGCGGGCCTGGGCAGGTTGGGCCTAATGGCGGAGTAGTAGCCAAAGGTGGTATTACGCCCAAGGGGACGCCCCCCTGGAGGTGAAGTAATGATCACTCACAATGCCTCATGTGGAACAGAGATGGAATCTATTTGTGACCCAGATTTGTGGCAATTCCCAAATCTGGTGGTGGAGGGGGTGGGCGTGAATCCTTGCGTGTTGTACCACGAATTGAAACCTATTTTGTTAACATAATTGAACCACCACACATGTGTAGCCACTGCACGTGGATATCCATGTGCGTACATTTAGGTACGCTGAAAGACATGCGTACGTGATAAAATTTTATATAGTACAGCTAGTCTCTTTTAACATGCTGATAAACATTAGTTTCGTAGAAATTCTATCTCTAAATGCTTCCATGCAGGCTTGTTTTTTTTCTTTTAATTCCACCGCTTTCCTCGAAACACAAACCACAAAATTCTTCAACAGTGTGCCTACTATATTCGCACGACGGCGTTCGCTGTGGACCAACGTGTTTTTGGCAGGGTTGCCGCAACTGGCTCTGAAGACTCGACACCAACACCTCGGGTGGCACGTGTGAAGCGTGTTTGCGCGCCGGTTTGCAGCAGCGACCCACTTGTAGCAGTTGTTATTGTAGTGGTTGTAGCTTCCCAGCGCGGTCAGGCAGCCCAGGCAGATGGCGTAGGAGAAGAAGATCTGCGTGCCGGCGTCGACCCACACCTGTGACCGGAGTGATGATGATTATTCAAATGTATCACGGGCATTGCATCCTGGGATCTCAATTCGCAATGCATGAAAAGCAGGAAACGAAAACAGAAACAGGGGCAATCGAACAAACTAAAGCGGGAATGCCACTTTAGAGAGATGGGTCTTCAAAGCAGACTTGAATATGTCAGTCAACAAGGGGACATTCGGTCGGGTTGAGCAAGAAGCTCACTGACCCACGCAAGCAGTAGACCTACTTGCTCCGGCACTTGGAGATGTACTGCATGCAAGGTATCGCATAAATACACAGAAATTATGATGATGGAAGACAATCTATGCTCAACGGGGGAAAAAAACTGGTTTCCAGCATAGGAATGTGGAATTTTCTCCACTGGCTGAATACTTCCATTGGAATTGAGCACCATCTAAAGATAGCCACTTGATTGTCGAGGCAGCCGACTTCTTTAAACCCATGCTTTCATTTCCTATACCACTGTCATCATCATCTGCAGCCATGGTTAATCCACTGCTGGATGACGTCCTTCCCAAGATGCCACCACCATCTCTCGCGAGCCTGCGATGTAACAATCTGTGCAGCACTCACACACGACCTGAGTTCATTGCCCCGGCTCGATCGGTGACATCCTTTCTGACGAATTCCATTCCTTTGGCTACCACGCCTGCACCACCATTCTTGATAATCGGCCCATCAACCCCCTTGTTTAAATAATCCACATGGGCAAAGCAAATGTTCAGTAATCCATGATTAAAAAAGAAACCACGCAATCAATATATGCCGGTATTGAAGGGCTACTTCCCCCACTACCCATAAATATACATTATAAAAAGGCACCATGCACTCGAAAAATGCGTAGGCTTTATGAGATATGGTAAATTAATCTAAGGCGGCACACTGTCCTCATTAAAACTGGCAATTTTCAAATACGACGAGCAACGACAAAGACGGTCACTGCGTCACATGCATTTGGATGCCCTTCTGCGGCCGTCTGGAACGCTCTTCCGATATTGTACCACCGGAGATATGCACTTATTAATGATCGAAATTTAAAAAATAAATTTTAGAACTGCTTTTAGTGTTTAGTTTGTTGTCCTTCCCCGAACCTTCGATTAGCATGGTTGGCTATGTACGATGCGAAAGAAGTTGAACATACATAGATATAATTTAAATAATGCAATTTCCCTTTTTCCCAGAATGGCTGGTTCGTGGTGTTTTTTGCAGTTTTCCCGTCTACATTTTTTTTATCCGTGCAACAATTCAGCCCCAAAACTATTAGTCGCAGTGTCATGGTTCAGCGTCACGATTCAAGTATTTTGTTGTCTCTTATTTATCATTTCACTCGCATGTTTAAAAAAAAAAATCTGTACCGTTGGTGCAGTTCTGTCCATCGTTTTATCAAAAACTCAACACGAGCTTATAATTTTAAATACCATTTGCATAAATAATACATTTAAACACATACGATTTGATGCATGCACCCTGAGTATAATGATACATTCCATTCGGTGAATCAATGCATCGTTAAATGTTTATTATTATTTTTCCATTTATTATTTGCTAACATAAAAAAACAGAGGCACAATGCTCAATTACAATTCGCTTCTTTGATATGTCAACAAATAAATAATTGAGCGAACGCAGCAAGTGAATTCCCATTGTCAGATGCGAGCTGTCAATTTAGAAAGGTTTGGTGCTCTTTCTTTTCCTTCTCATATTGTGCTCTCTGTGTTTCGCACGTGACGCGAGGCCGTGTCGGCCTGCACACGCAAGGTGTCATATCGGTGCAGCGTGGTGCGTCACACGTGAGGCCGTGTCGGCCTACACACGTCAGATGTCATATCGGTGCAGCGTGGTGCGTCACACGCAAGCTGTCATATCGGTGCAGCGTGGTGCTTCAGACACAAGGCCGTGTCGGCCTGCACACGCGAGCTGTCATATCGGTGCAGCGTGGTGCGTCACACGCGAGGCCTGGTGCACGCGGCGACGCGACGAGCGGCCCATGGTGCGGGCCAGCAGCGCAGCAGCACAAATTATCTTCCACTTCGCCCCGTTGCACCGCGCACGTTGCGTTTGCGTCCGCGACTTTCATCGCTGCGGACGGAACAGCGTTTCCATGTATATATTTTTTTACGTGCATTTCGTGTAAATAAAATAAAAAGTCATGTTGGTAGACACCGGATACATTTTGGAGGCCCGGTTGTCAGCCAGGGACTTGTGCCAGGCGGGCAAACAGAGTTGTGTAACTTTCACAATATCACAACATCAACAGCATCATCGCACGCGTGAGCGTGTCCAGGAAATGAGACCCCGTGCACTCGCTGGCTTGCGAAGCCGGCGAGTTCATGATGTGAACTGCAATCGCAATCAGACAATTGTGGCAAAAGTTAATCGGGCAAGATGACAACGTGACCATTGCATGCTGTCCTCTTAGCCCAACTCAGAATCTGTATTTATTCTGGAAAAATCCGATGACCAATGAAGCTCTTTTTACACAGATGTCCAACTGCTGCCCCACACTCCTGCCTCCTGCATTCCCTTTCGGCCCTTTTGACGCAGTCCTCATATATATTTTATTAATTGCTTGCACGCTTTAAACTTGACATCCATTGCCAGAGCAAGCACGAGCACTGGTGACAGCTAGCAACACTTGATGGCACAACGAGTCTGGCATATTCTAGGACAGAGGCTCTGTTGATTGCATCAAAAGAAGATGCTTTTAACCTGCATGGCGTTAAATATGAATGCATATTTGTTACTGTTAGGGTAGAGATGCACTGGGAACGTAATGTACATCTGAATCTCGGTCCCCTTTGCATTCACCCACGCAGAATTGTTCCGCACTCGTTGTTGACGTGCTGCTGGAAAGCGCGTTGCAGAAATGGGTGTATTTTTATCCACCGCTAATGCTGAATTTCCCTGCCCTAGGCAATGCATTTTTCACACTTCGCCTCTCCCCCTTCAACCCCACAGGCTTCTCGTTTACTGCACCGCTGTTTTGTCAAATGACTGATGCTCGTCTGCAAATCTCGCCACGGCCTTGCCCCACCTCAACCTGCCTCTCTCATCTCATTCCATGCCCCCCCACTCTCATCCTCTTCAGTCTTCTCTCTGTCTCTCTCTTTGTCCCTCCTTCTGCCTGTGCCCAATCCCGTTTTCGGTTCTTCTCCCTCCTTGCACCGCTCCACTGTAATCAACTCGCCCTGTACATTGAGCAGCACTGCACCATAGACTCAACACTGCCCATAGACTCAGCAGTGCCCATAGACTAACACTGCCCTTGTACATTAAGCAATGTCCCTTCTTAACCTTCTTCCATTCCTCTATTAAAGCCTCACCTCTTCTCTATTGCCAGTTCTCATTGCGGGATGCTGCCGTGCTAGCAGTGTAAATGGGCACGCCACAGTCAATTGGCAGGCCGTGTGTGATGGCGGTAGAGTGTGGGTACTCCGACCTCTTCTAAACATGTCTGCCTCATTGTGGAACATGACGTACCCTCCAGAGCAGTGCTCTTTCTAGATTTGAAGCTTTCGTGACTGCAAGGATTCATATTCTTAGGTTTTTTCGGTAAAGTCACGTAGGTAAAAAATTAAAATTAATAAAAGTAAAATAAAAATAAAATAAAAATCACGACGTTTCGGAGGCAACACAAGCCTCCGTCTTCAGGTGGAACCATCTGCCAACAATCTTCACTCATTTTCAGTGTGAGGGCCGCCACACATATTTGACCCCATTGTTGGGTTTGACAGCACGATGACGTCGGGGGTGTTTTCACTTGTTGTGTTCTGCCGGGGGGCCGCACATCAGGTGCCGCACTAAAGACCACCAGGTGCCGCCGCCAGTGGCCCCTGGTGGCCTTGCAATCGAGGACACTTCTCTCGAGGGCTCCAAGTGAAGGCCATTCAGCCAGCAGTAGCACGAGCGAGCGCTTTGCATGGCTGCAACACTGCATAACCATCGTCGGCACTCTGAAAGGCCAAACAGCACGACAGCCGGAGTTGAAAAGCCAGACCCAGAAGAGATGGCTGCCGTCTGCAAACAATGTCACTTCGCTGCGCTGTGCGTTTGCGCAATCGGGGACGACCAAAGTCTGTTTCTCTCCGAACGTTTTAGTCAACGACAAACTGTGAAACTGGCACGGACCTCGATTTCCTCACTCACCAGAAAAAAAAATGAGAGAATGTCTGAGCAAAGAGGAAGGACTAGCCGGATAAGCTGATCGCACGTAGATTGCAAAACAATTGTAGATTCGTGCGCGATAATCATAATAATTAGTGTCGCTGTCTCAATAGCGATGTCCACACTGTCCCTTTGTAGAAAACACACAGTGCTCTGTGTATAAACAGAACAACACGCTCGCTGTTGTTCATTAATTCAAAACAAATTGAGGTTCGAGCATCAAGAAGTGTTTCTGTGGCCTGCAGATCGGAGCACAAATGTACATACTGTATTTCCATTTTATCACGCAATAAAATACGAGCATATATATGCAGCTACACACAGAGTAGGATCATATATGTGTAAATATATATATGCATATGTGTAGCAACGTGAACGTAACAGTATACACGTTCAGTATGATTACATGTGTGCATATTTAATGATTACTTGATTGCATAGAGAGTATATATGTAGTAGCGATGAGTTTCAGGTGGAAATTCTGCACGTTTAAGGAACGTTTCGAATACTTGTCAGATTTTGTGATAATTTACAGGTGTCATATATGTACACTCACAAAAGTGACATCACTGGATGCAACTTAACGCCGTGAGGGCAAAACAAACCCTGACGTTTCGATCATTGAGGCTGAGAATTTTCGCAACAAAGCCAGCAATGCAGGCTACCTTACAATTTTATTTTCATCGTAAAAAAAGGCTCATGAATTTTATTGGCTTGCCTAGCTTGCAGCGCACAGACTACCCACCACTTCATATTGAAGGGCGTTGAGGCTAAAAATTACGATTATAATTATTATTTACACGGCGGAAAGTGGCTCTGAAATTGGATTGGCGTGCCCAGCTTACGCAAAGAATTAAACTGTTCCGTGCATGTATCCGAATGGCACTTTTTCCCTTCATCTCTAATCAACGTGACAAAAATCCAGTTAATGCGGCTATGACATAAGGAGAGGGTAACAGGTGACAGGTTTACTGCACTCGGTGTCGGCCGTAGTCGATCACGCCGTAAATAATGCACCGCAATTGCATTAACTGCGACGCGCAGTAATGTGCGCCGTGTGGACTGGAAGAGCATTCTCTCATTTCTGAATGTGTGGACCATGATCCGGGGGCGTATTTACACAAACATAAAAATGGCAACTGTGAAGACCATGTAGTCTTACGATCCATATTTGTAATTTGGGTAAAAAAAAATGGTTAGGCCACGAGATGGTAGTTTTATGCCATAATCCTTGCCGTTATCCCTCCACCACCCAACAAGATTGCCATGTTCACACACACACACACAGATTATTTATACACGGCCAACATATTGATCAAATGCCGGTCAATGAATCTCACCGGTGGCTTAAGACTTTACATGAGATGAATTGCAATGCCAAACTGTATGACGACGTTTTGCTCAAACCACATTGAGCTTCATCAGGGGATGAACCTGGACAGCTAGTACGCTGCCTCAGCTGACGCTGTGATTAATCGTCTGCAATAACCACGCCAACTGCCAAAGCAAGGGTCGTTCCCATTTCTTTGTCATTTAGGCCTCGATTCTTTCAATATGTTAATAAATTAAATAATTTTTCTTCAAAGACGTCCATCATTTTTTTAAATTTCAAAGGACTTCATTGAGATGGATGTCTCGTGTGCCTTTTGGTATTGCTCCGTGTAAGCTTTTCATTTCAAAGGAGTCCTTTGGAAAATAACTAAGACTTTGTGTGAAAATATCTGACATAATTAATATTTTAAGAGTAGCCCATTGAAATAGATGTCCATTGATGACCATTGAAATTAAGGTCTTTGAAGTTGTTTGACATAATTAACGTATTAAAAGTAGTTGTTCTCACATTACAAAGAAATGGGCCTGACCTAGGCTTTGGCAGTTGGTGATGTCACGGCAGATACTTTTGCACAGTCAGGTGAGGCAATGTTAATTAGCTGATTATTTAAATTTAATATATCATTATTATTATAGGCTGAGTAATTATTTTTTTTACAAATGTATTCAGAGAATTAGCCAACTGGGGTTTGTCCCGTGGCTTTCCTATGTCAACGAGATCAAATAATTGTCATTAATTGTTTACCACTCTTGCCTCGATTTTATCCATTTATATTTCATAAACCAGTTTATTTGAGGATTACGATTTACGGTGCTCTGTCACTCCACTGCTAGACGAAAGCCTCTCCACACCGTCAGTCGTTGGGATTGTATGACCATACCAATTGCCATTGTTTTGGGTCATTATTCGGTTCAAGAATCGATATTGATCAATTCTCATTTTTACCGTCCCATATTTATCGTTGTTTTACAGTGTAATTTGTAATGTCTGCATCGTATATATTCTGTCTCATCGGCATTCCTCGATGAAGGCTTCCCCTACGCCTTACTGACCATGAGGATTGTTTTTTACCATACTTCACCACGGTTGTCAGTGCAGGTTGGTGCGGGGGGGGGGGGGTAAGGCCCAGGACCAGTTTAGATGTCACTTGTAACCGGTGGTAGCCGTGGGCTCGCTGGCCACTCGCCAATACTCCACCCCAGGTCTTAATGTAACACTTGCATATAATTTCCAAGTAATTGGCATTAACTGTCAATAATTGTTTCTCACCTGCATGACCACATGCATGTATTGTAAGTGTAAGAATAGATGTTATTCAACGAATCGAGGCATTGTTATTTGCCTCTTAATTGACATGCAATATTTTGTACAAGTTCTATTTGTTTTAATAGTTAAAACATTTCAACAAAAGCGCGGAGCTCAAATAAAATACGGGTCACTTTTTAAGTTACAAATCCAATAACTGAGCAAATGCAAAACCCAGCAATCCATGCCCGCAGCGCTAGATTAACCCCCACTTTAACATTTACACACAACTCTGTGATGCGTCCTCAAGGCTGTAACTCGTCCCATCAACTTCTTGAAGAAGCTGCAAGCACGTGGAGCGAAATGTCGGACGTAGTGCCGAACAGCACGCGGCACCAGAGGACCACCCGGCACAACCGCAAACACCCCACGCGGTGGTGTAACCGTATTTAGAAATCATTTTATCCATGCTTGAAAAGATCCTTGCTAGGTTTTGTTATTGTACAGCAACGTGCTCGCAAAAAACGATCATACCCAGCATGTGTGGCCACTTATGAACCGGTCATCCACACCACCTTCTCACCCACCCAATCAGCAACTTCAATCGAGCAACATGAAAAGTCGGCCTCCATAATGTGGACCGGAGGTCACTTGAATGGATGTAGGAGGTAGCTCTGTGATATCTTCTTCCGTGAGAAATTCTCTAACGCACAGGTTTGCACGAATGAATTCTCTGTCTTGTGTTTTTATGTTTGAATGTATGTATGTTGAACTTCTTTCGCACCGTGCATAGCTTATCGGAGGCGCAGGACGACAACAAACTAAAACATAAAAAGCACCATTGGAACCTCATTTGCCAGTAAAAAATATGATAATTGTTTTTTTACCCTTCTATTTGGCAACAAAACTGACACCTTTTTACATGGAGTCATGTTTGCATAGACCACAATACCTGCAGCCATAATACAAACAAAAAATATAACTCTGATAATATATGCACTGTCCTTGAAGTTGATTGGTCCACACCCGAGACAGCTTTCCTTAGAGCCTAGTCTCACATGGGTTGGACCAGATGACGCCAAAAGGCGCACAACTCAAAGACAATGCACCATCAGAGTATGAGAGCTCGGGGTAAGCATTTACACCATTGGAAGCTCTAAGGAAAGCTGTCTCGGGTGTGGATCAATCAACTTCAAGGACAGTGCATATATTATCAGAGTTATGTTTTTGTTTGCATTATGGCTGCAGGTATTGTGGTCTATGCAAATATGACTCCTTGTAAAAAAGGTGTCACTTTTGTTGCCAGATAGAAGGGTAAAAAACCAATTATCACACAAAAAGCAGTTATAAAGAAACGAGTTTTCAAACTAGATTTAAAAGTGCATAGCTCCAGTGGCTTCCTCATTTTATCTCTTGATGTGATGCCAATGGCACAATTTGGCTTAAACTGGGGGGGGGGAGTGAGAAGCTCAACGTAAATTTGAGCAGAGCAATGAGAAAGGAAGCCTCTTGTTTTTGAATGCACGCGCATATTTATAATATGAATTTCATGGAAGGGCAGGTTAAGCAACTTGGGAGTTCATAATAGAACATGCCATGAACGTACAGTCTAAAACAGGAAGAGGGGAAGAGGACGCTGCAATTGGTGGGGGAAGTGTGGCAGGATGGAGGAGGGCGAGTTGCAGAGAGATGCATTGGGCGTGCCACCCAAGAGGTCAGTGACTAGGGGGAATTCCTCAATCAGCAGAGCAATGGTGGTGGTTGGCCTCCCCGAGGTCGACTCAGCCTCAAATGAAAACCTTGTACGATGTGCAAATGTCGCCACTAGGGAGACAAAGGCGGCCGGGCGTGGTGCTTAACAGTCTGTAGGGGTACTTGCCCCTACAGTGTGTGAAGGCAATTTGGGGGGGATCTTTGGTGGTGGTGAGACTGTAAGATGGACATTGAAGGTTGAGTACCGACTGTAAAAAAACTACACAATCAACGGAAGTGATAAAGAGATGTGGTAGCAACAGGGACAATGGACATGGTGACCTCTTGACCTTGAAATCCCACCACAAAAGTCACATGGTTTCCATACCTACGGATGAGGTGTAATTATTGAAGCCATTGACTTGCATCTGTTAATTTGTCTCACTGTGTTATGAGATATAAATTGTTTTACTAACCTGCCACTTTATAGCTGTTTTTTTATACATCTACTCAAGACCTCACTCAGTAAAGAATATTTTCAGGAGGGTCCTGCATTGGGATGTTTGGCCAATTCCATTACTGAACATTGACAATGTGGGGAGGAAACAAACCGGAGTACATATGAGTGGATTACTCATTCGGCATGAAAAGGATTAAATCCACTTGCTGTACTTCCATATCCGGGCCACCTTCTAATCTAGCGAATTTGAGAGTTCCAACAAATTTGCATTATCTCTGCCAATTATCGCCTCCAAAAACACTGGATCACAGGCGTAATGAAACCACCGTTATCCCGAGAACGAACAATTACTTGCTTATGCCACTGCGGACAGATGAGCCTCAATGCTCGACTCTTCCACGCCGGCCAGATATTCTTGGAAAACGTGGGAGCACCCCAGCGCGTGCGAATTGCCCATCAACTGGCCTGCGAGGTGGCCAGTGACAGTCCACTGTATACCCCTGAGACGACAGGGTCGGTGAAGGATGGAGGGGGGGGGGGGATTTACTTTTTTTTAAGATACTTGCCCAATTTACATTATAAGACCTCCTTTACCAGTGGCAAAATATAGTAGGTTTTTACCCTTTAAACTGATACAAAACTGACACCTTTATACAAGGCATCATGTTTGCAATAACCACAACACAAGCAGTCAAAATGCAAACAAAGGCGTCTTCTGGTCCAACACCAATGGAGACTAGGCTTTAAGAAAAGCTGTCTCGGGTCTGGACCAATTAACTTCAAGGACAGAGCATATCATTATCGGAGTTGTTTCTTTTTGTTTGCATTTTGACTGCTTGTGTTGTGGTTATTGCAAACATGATGCCTTGTATAAAGGTGTCAGTTTTGTACCAGTTTAAAGGGTAAAAACCTACTACTATACTTGCCCAATTGTTTCAGCTGCCGTGCCAGTGGGTCAAACCAAACGAGCGAAACCTCTGCCATCGCGAGGGCAGCCTTGCTAACCGTTACCCCAGCGGCAGCAATCCCCGTCGCACCTCCTCGGGTTTAGCACGGTCGGCTACGCACGCACGTACGTACAAGTATGCTTGTTGATTTTCTTTGGCAAGAATATCAACGCGCATTTTTTATTGCTGCAAAGACTAACAACATACGTATGATGCGCGCACGCTGATCTTCTTTTGCGCCGTACGTAGCCAACCGTCGTGCCGATCGGCGGTACGGGCAACGGGGCTGGCAAAATCTGGAGAGGGGGGAGTTTTTTTTTTAATATCGCCGACACCGCTCTCGCTCTCATCACGGGCGAGCAGACCTCGAGCGAGAGCCCAGCTACCGGCATCAGCCGCGCGGCTCCTGCCATCATCGTGTCCCACACATGATGACGATCGGTGACATTTACATTTACATCACATAAACAGCTGCGTGCGCCCGCACGCTCCAGCAAGCCGTAATGACAGCCCGCGACGGAATTCGCCTCCCCCGCCAAGATTTCGCTCCGCGCTATCAGGGCTGCGGCCTCGTAACACCCACGCGAACATGTATCTTGCGGGGGTGGGCAGATGTTGAGAACCGCTCGGGTTCGGAAACTTGTCCAAGACGGCCTCTGTGGGTGGCCTTCCTATTTGGCGGCGTGCGCGCGCGTGTGAGTGCGTGTGTCTGTGTGTGTGTGTGTCTCACTAACAGCACTTGCCCCTACAGTCTGTTAAGGCTATATGGGGGATATTTGTCTCACTGCGGGGAGCGGTGGTGTAGCGGTTAGCGCGCGGCGCTACGAACCTGGCGACCCGGATTCCATTCCCGCTCACGGCCAAAATCAGGGACGATTATCTGAACCGGTCCTGGGCCTCCCCTAGGTCGACTCAGCCTCAAATGAGTATCTTGTGCGATGTGTAAACATCGCCACTAGGGAGACAAAGGCGGCCGGGCGTGGTGTTGGCCACCCACCCCCTCGTGTGCCGTGCCGGCCTTTATAGGTGCTCGCTAACAGCACTTGTCCCAACAGTCTGTTAAGGCTACACGGGGGATCTTTGTGTGTCTCACTGGTGCGCAGTCTTCCCAGCTCGTGATGGTGTTTCGATTCAGTGTTATCATTTATATTGTCTCCAGAGGCTGCCTCCATGTACCTGGCGGTTCAGTTGAAACAATGGATAGGTTTCACTTAAATCAGTGTTCTTCACGAAATTACAGAGGGGAAGGGGGGGGGCACTTTCTCCGATAAGAAGTCGTTAGCGTGCAATCATTGGGAGTTGACAGCAGCTGCACCACGACTAAGATGATGATGTGGGGGTGTTTTGTCACTCGTTGTGATATTGTCAGGGGCCGCACTTAAGGCCACCCAGGGACCGTCAGTGGCCCGCGGACACTTGCAATAAAGAACGCCGCCTTTAATCCTTCGACCCGTGTCCATCCAGCAGTATACGTAGTAGTTGCTAAGTTATTCACTCTCCTGGAGACACACAACAACAGCTGCTACGTGATTAGGATAGAAGAGGGGGGGGGCTGGGGTCTGTGAGAGGCCTACCATGGTCTAATAGTACAAATAAAAAAAATAATCTTCACAAATATTAAAACTACCCAATCCTCTTATAACAACCTCTAAAATCTGCGTTGAAATTCGTAATAACGGCTTCTGAACAAAGCTGATTAAATGTTTGCAATGGGCTGCCCTTTGTGCGTGGACATATTTCTGTCACACACGAGGCTTTGGCCTCATGAAGATTACCACGAATACTCAAGAGAAAAGGATTGTTGCAAGAAAGAAAAACAAGAAAAAAAAGTCACAATTAGCCCCCTTCACGTGTGTAAAGAATTAATATTGTTCTTAATCGCGATCCTTAATTTAAATAAGCATGCTAGGGAGATAACACAATTCAGGCTGTTTGCAATTGACAAGTGGTCACTCCAATATGGTACGCAGAGCGATATACCATTCTCTCCCCAAGATTAACATGAGGGATGATTACGGTGTTAATTGCCCAACATTATTCGGGGGTATATTATTCAATAAACACCCTAATAAGTAAACTCTTCACTGCCATAATCCAAAAAGATTGATCCCAAAGTCACAAGAGCAAATACTTATGCAATTATAAAAAGGCTGTTGTAATACAATCTAGATAATACGACAAATCGCTAACCTTAAACACCCAGTCGTTCATAAAAGTTGAAGGCAGTATAGTACTATAGTAATAGAGCAAGTGCAGACTCACTTGACCGGAATTGACAGCTTGAAAGCATTTAGCGCGGGTCCCTTGAAAGTGCGGGGCACGTAGAATTATGTAGCTACTTTTGCTACTTGGATAATCCGGCACTGAATTTGAGAATCGCTAGTCATACTGCAGTTTTTCTCTGCGAAATTTGCGTGCTCGGGTTGTACCGAGTGCTATTCGGCAATACGTCCGACGTTTCGCTCTACGTGCCACAGAAATTCTACGCGGTTGTATAATTAACATCCATAACAGGGATACTATTGGGCAATGTGTCAATAGGACTCGTCCAGTGTCTAATCAGTGCAACGTACTTATAAGTACAGGTGTGACGATATACCTTTGTATTGATTCATATCGGTCCGTCAGCTTCTGATGCAACTCATTAGAATCACGCGAGAACCGAGCGGTTACGTTCGTGTGGAAGTTACATGCCTCCCATCACCCCCAAGAGGATGATACATTCATCACGATGTGAATTTAAAACAAAAAAACTATATCGAATTGTGAAAATTCATTGAACCGCTGGGGTTGGCACATGGATCCGTGGGGGTACGTAGGGCGGTGGGTTAGGGGTCAGGATTTCTTGGTCCGACTACTAATGTATAAAGCCACACACGGCGCAATAATTTAGTTTTCTTACAATTAAAAAGCACGACTTATTAACGAGCTTGCAGATCAATTAAAACCATTCAACAAACTCATTCTTTTTTTAGCCCTTGCGCTGCTATTGGTATAATCACATTTGAATTATTCATACCGAGAGTATATTCGAGCTTAATAAGCACACCCCCCGGTACAAACATTTACCATTCAAGGCAATTTATCAACCGGAAATGGAGCGAGTTCATTGCGTTTGGGTCGCTAGGAATGGTTCTCGTTATAGGTCGTAAAACAGTCGGAATTGCAACTGATACATTGGGCTCAGTCCCACGAGCGGTAACTGTTCGTACTGGGGTGCAGGCTGGTCTTATTACCCAATTTAGATTTCATCCCTGCACACAGCTAACACGAGCATTCTACTGGTACGAATCAGCACAGTCGTGACAGCCTGAAACAGATATTGTTTATATCACAGTTTCCTCTACACGATACGGTACATATTCCACAATGAGTACAGTGGAAACCTAGGCATGCTGAATTATGATTGTGTAGAAGTGACATGACCTGCATTATTCTGGGTTCGGCGAATATAAAGGGACAGAAGCTTTTCTGTCGAGAGAGAGAGAGCGCGCCACTGTGAAAGGCGGTCTTTGTTCCGCTGAGGTTTAAAAAAAAATCGGATTCGACCACGTGCCTTGCCATTGCAAGGCCACCGGCACTGCAGAGCATCTAAAGCCCACGGGAGAAACATTTCACGTCCGTGCGCGAGAACGAACTCCCTGTACACCCAAAGCCCCTCCGTGCACACGGGGCTCTACAACAACAGCATCGCCGACTCCAGAGAAGAGAGAGAGGGGGCTGTTTGCCGCAAATGTTATAAGGCCATTAAAATTCATCTGTGACCAAATCACCATTCTAGATTTGAAGTTTTTGTGACTGCAAGGATCCATACTTTTAGTTTTTTTCGGTAAAGTCACGTAGGTAAAAAAATAAAATAAAAATAAATGAAAATGAAAACAGCTAAATTAAATCACGACGTTTCGGAAGCAACACAAGCCTCCGTCTTCAGGTGGAACCGCCACAGCAAAATTGCTGTAGTGATCATACTCTTAGTTTTTTCGGTAAAGTCACGTAGGTAAAAAATGAAATTAAAATTAATAAAAATAAAAGAATAAAAATCACGACGTTTCGGAGGCAACACAAGCTTCCGTGTTCAGGTGAAACCGTCACATGATGCCCACCGACGGCGTGGAACGATCGAATCAGTTCCTATGCAAGTGCGGAAGCGGATTGTTGTGGGAGAAGGTGGTGGCTTGGGAAGGCATTCATCACCAGCCAGGGATGGGGCCGTGGCTGATGATGATTGGTGTGCACGTGGCGACGGGAGCCACCAGTCGCCGATGCAGCCGCCGCAATAGAAACGAAGAATCGATTAACGAATAGAACCTTGAATCGTGACAATTCAGCGGCGCGGGGCGCGGGGGGGGGGGGGGATTGACCATCCCATCCTA
Source organism: Entosphenus tridentatus (assembly GCA_014621495.2). Lineage (NCBI taxonomy): Eukaryota > Metazoa > Chordata > Hyperoartia > Petromyzontiformes > Petromyzontidae > Entosphenus > Entosphenus tridentatus. The sequence continues at coordinate 7,114,393 of CM025655.2, forward strand.
ATGAGTGATTGAATTAACTTGACTTGGTATAAACAGTACATTTTTGCATTGTGGTTTCGCCCCTTTGTCATTTATGCCCATTTTGTATAATACACTTGTACATCTGCGTCTGTACCATTAGCCTACATTTACAAATTGGGAATATTTTGTTTCTGTCTCATTAGTTCCTTCTCGTTAATTCGGTGTTGTGAATTCCATTAGCCTAAAGGTAATATTCGCATGTAATTTGAATGCATCGCAATTAATCAATTCCCACACACGCAGACCATTCGACGCTTGTACCCTTAACACAAGAATCATTTTTAATCGATGCATCGCCTAGGGTGGTTGTCCTTCAAGCAGGCTGGTTTTTTTTCTCTTCATACGATTGTGGAATTTCAAAGACCGACTCAGCAATCACCTTTTTTCTAATAGAACAATGATATTGATTGCATCATTCCACGATTATGGTATTTCGTGTTTGTTTAACCATTTAGTAATTGGCACAGTAGGGGGTACAGCTGGTGCATCTGCCAGTCATCTCAGTCAGTCAACCCATGGCACCACCTGGGTCTGTCGCATGACCTGTCAGCGAGTCTTCGACACGTCACGTGGCCTCAAAGTGCACCTGGCCTGGCACAGGCGCCGTGGCGAATGGCGGTTATTGCTATTGGTAATTAGGCCTGCAACAATCTTTACACGGCAGTGAATTAACTGGTCCGTGACTGATGCCAAGAGCCCCTTGAGATTACAAACGCCTGGAGATAGCGACTGTCCAGTGCTCAACGAACACGATAAACCACTCAGATTTTTTTTGGTTGTTTTTAAAGTTACCGTCTTTCCCAGTTATATCAGAATTGTGCTATTGGCATTCTGCTGCGACGCGAGAAACATTTACGCGCAGAACGAGGGCACCTCAATTGAGATATTAGACTGCGATATTTAGATAAAGGTGCAGTGCTGAAATAACAATGTCATGCCCCTCCAAAGCGGGTGCGATCCGGATAACCTCTCTAGAATAATAATGTGAGCCTACTCATCCACACTTTACCCCACCGTATCGACTAACTGTGGCCGCACCCATTGATACTTTAGTGTGCTGAAGAAACGTGCCTTTGCGTGTGAATGTCTTACACACACTTAGGAGGGAGTGCAAGGTTTACTATTTTCTTGTGGCTTTTACTTAAACAATGTGCTCCTACCTCCTTGAGTGGAGGTGATATTACATTTCAAATAAATACGGTTGACGGATTACATTTGCATAGCGATGTCAAATGAGTGAATATTAATTCCGAATCTAGTTCTGTCGAGATGAGAGAGATTTCGATTCAAGTTGACATTCCTGTGACACTGCGAGCCAAGTTTGCATTGGGTTGGGGCGGTAGTGTAGTGGTTAGCGCGCTGGGCTACGAACCCGGCGGCCTGAGTTTGATTCCCACTCACGGACAACTCCAGTGACGATTATCTGAACCGGTACTGGGCCTCCCCTAGGTCGACTCGGCCTCAAATTAGTACCCGGTGCTGTGTGTAAACATCTCTACTACGAAGACAAAGGCGGCCGGGCGTGGTGCCGGCCAACCACCCCACGTGTGCCGTGCCGGCCTTCATATGTGCTCGCTAACAGCACTTGTCCCAACAGTCTGTTAGAGGCTATACAGGATATCTTTGTCTTTGTATGTCCAGCCTATGTACAGTACTTTTACAAAGCATCAATCATCGAAGTTCGCCCCAACTTAAATCAACATTCCGCACGGATGGCCGTTTTTCAGCCGGACAACACAAAAAAATGTGGGGGCCGGTCTTTTACCGCCTGTTGTCATAATCGCTCGCAGTTGCCATCCAAATGGCTAACAGCTGTCCGCCCGCTATACATCGCAAGAAGCGGCCAAAAACCCTTCCCCCGATACTAGACCTCCCCCCCGCCCCCCCCAACTAAAACATTGCACCCAGTACGATAGCCAACCGCGGGTAGCTAAGCACCCGTCGAAATCCCATCAACAACAAAGCTACCCAAGGCGAGTGCCCGATAAGCCCGCAGTTTTAAGTGAATCCGAGTGAGAGAGAGAAGGGGGGGGTTACGTGAATCCGAGTGAGAGAAGGTGGTAGGTGGGGGTGGGGGGGTTTACGTGTCCCAGCCGCACTTTGTGAGCGAAAGAGAACGCGGTGCCTTGGCTCCAACCGAGGCACGGGTTCCCCGAAAATGTTGGGGAAAATGAACCCACCCACCCGTACCGCAACATTGAAAGAGTCAACTCGGTTTTGTGCGCTCTTGGATGTTTGTTGATTGATGTAATTTTATTCATTTTATTTACGTCCTCGGAGCCAAGTAAGGTTAACTCGAAGGTATAAATTGTGCACGGAATTATGATGCGCAGTCGGTGCCAATGGGGTCTCAGACGATCGTTTTCAATCACTCTGCAATATACTGCGGTCAGCCATTGATATGTATTAATGCGCACATATTACAAAGTGTCATTGACAAAATGTACAAATTCTTGATTGGGTGTATGAACCAATAAATAGGACGAGATGATATTATTTGGTTCTTTCGGTAAAGTCACGTTGATAGAAAAAAAATTAAGTGAATAAATAAAAAGAAAAAAACACTAATGTACACTCTATCCTGGTTTTAAATCGGATTGAGTGTACTGGCAGTCTATAATGTAGACTGTAGCAATTGTTATTAAGCTGGGTGAGTGTACCGGCAGTCTATAATGTAGACTGCAGCCTGGTTCTTAACCTCGGTGAGTGTACTGGCAGTCTATAATGTAGACTGTAGCAATGGTTATTAATCTGGGTGAGTGTACTGACAGTCTATAATGTAGACTGTAGCAATGGTTATTAATCTGGGTGAGTGTACTGGTAGTCTATGATGTAGACTGCAGCCTGGTTCTTAACCTGAGTGAGCGTATTGGCAGTCTATAATGTAGACATATTCTTGCTTTTTTTCGGTGATAAAAATTAAATAAAAATGTAATTTTTTAAAAACAAAAACCACGACGTTTCGATCACGACACAAGCGATCGTCTTCAGGAGGAAAGAGGGGGAAGGTCACCGAAGGCAACCGTTTTTAAAGGTTTCAAAAATGGGCGTGGCACAAAAATGGGCGGGGCATATGTGCCCTGGGGACAGAGAGCACCAATATGAAGCACGGAACATATCTTTATTATTTTTATTCACTTGATTTAAATCTACGTGACTTCACCGAAAGAACCAAAGAATGTGAATTCCTGCAGTCACGAAAGTTTTAAGTCAGGACGAGATGAATGCCACCTCTTCCAAGACGTCTGGCCAATGTGGAAGAGTAGGCCAAATTCCCTCTAAAGAAGCCTCTCCAGAGCTCCCTCTGGTGGGGAGGCCCTTCCGTCAACGCTTGTGTAAGCGAGCAATTTCAGGTTCTGCACCTTTAACTTTTTGTTGTCGTAATAAATGCCAACGTCCTTTTATTAAAAAATGTTCAGCACCCCTGTTCAACCACCCAACCATCCCATCCAGCACGCTGGCCAGCTACCCCAACCCGAGTCCGCCTCGGCTCAGCTCGGCGCAAACCACCGACCCCCAGCCCTGCCCGTGAGCGAAACAAGGAAGCCCCCTAAGCAGGGTGGGAACACGTACGCGATGCCAGCTTCCCGTCTGTGCCATCGAGGGGCCCATTCGCTCCGCTCAAGCTGCACGGCACACTCACAAAGGCACCGTCACCATAACAGACACAAGTGCCCTCTGGGGAATGAACCCGCTCCCCTCCGCCGTAGCTCTCATGGGAAACGCGGCGTAGGCTGCTCGCTTTGGACCGGGCCAGTGGGGGGGGAGGCGATGCTCACGGGGGGGGGGAGGACAGGAGGGAGCGGGGTGGATAGAGCACGGGCACACCAGAGAACGAAGCGGCGGTGTGATGTGTGCGTGAGCGTTTTTTTTTCTGAAATGACAATTTATGGGGGGGGGGGAGGTGTGGGATGGAGGGCGAGAGGTTAAGGTCGGGTCGGAGCCACGCCCCAAGCTTCGCACACCCTCAGCCCACGTGGTTTCGTCTCTCGCGGTCCCCAAATGCGCAGAGTAGCGGGGAGTTACGGGCGGTTCATTAAGATGCCCCTGGGAGAGACTTGCCGTGCAAACGAGCCTCCTTTCACACGGCAGTGGCCGTGGGTTCTGAGCCCTTTGTGCGACGATCAATCCTTTTTGACAAAAGTGGCGGAGGAGGTCTTTCAGCAGAGCGGCTTTTTGCAATCGAATCGCGTGTGAGAAAGGACAGTGAGAGGGCGAGCAATGCCCGTGTGCGTGCGTGCGAGCGCGCGCGTGTGTGTGTGTGTGCGCCGCGAAATGCTGGTGGCGAGGTCAACGCATAGCGCCACAAGTCCAAGTGGCCCGGCTCCATCGTTTGAAAGGCAGGAAAATCAGCTTTAATTGAGATTTACTGCGTCAGAATTCGCGGCGTGCGCTGCGCAGCTCCCCGATGTGTTTTCGGAACGCGCCGCGTGTCGTTGAGCACGACGTCTCACGTGTCACTCCGTGTGCCGCTGGGAGCTTCAACAGGAATTGCGCCGAGCTCATGTGGAAGCTACCCGGCGCAAAAACGTCGGACATCGTGCCGCGAGCAACGTGCGATCTTGCGACATATCGCATTTGGTTTCTGTGCCATTTGTGCATTGCTTGGTCCATCCTCGTAAACGTAGCAAAGTGACATTTACATATAATTCACAAAAAGTCTGCATACTTCAAAAACGCGTCTACTTATGTTCGCGATGCGATGCATGTGTCGCGATTCTCAAGAATCAACATTGATTCATTGTTACATTCCTCCTGGAGAGTCTCACCACAGCATCTCCTAAACACGCGCCCCAACTTATATTTGACCTCAGAGCTGTCCTTCTTACAAAACATTGGCAAAGGCTAGCCTACAAAGATCTCATCTGATTATGTATTCATTGAATTTCCTGCATGTGATTCCCTCGTTGAGCCACAGCAGGTGAGGCAATACGTTTGAGAAATGTCCATTTCAGTGTGATGGCTTTTCTGTGCAGTCATCGGTGACCTGGCTGTAACCAATAGCTCATTAGACCTAAGAACTCAGTTTAATCCCAACAGGCATCGTGGGAGTGGAATCCCAGCATCTCATCGGTGCGTGTTGTATGTATGTTGAACTTCTTTCGCACCATACGTAGCCAACCGTGCTAATCGGAGGTGCGGGAGAAGGACATTATCCTACTGAGCTCCCTTGCATGCGAGTCTTAACGCAGAACAACGATATCACCGTAATCATCGTCAAAGCTCCAGATCACCGACAAAATAAGGATGTTTTTTTGTTGAGACACGTTGCACCGCACAGCTCTGCGATGTGTGTTTTTTGTTGCGATATACCACGTGACGTCCGGGATGTTTGTCCAATGTAAGGAGTGCAGCGTCGGACATCACTCCGAACGACGTCGTGGTACAACCGGAAAACACGTCGGGCCTCTGACCTGCGGATCGGAGAGCCGGCTGACGTCGGGGTAGAGATAGAACTTGATTCCCTCGCTGGCCCCGGGCAGAGTGACGCCACGGATCAGGAGGATGATCAGCATCACGTACGGGAAGGTGGCCGTCACGTAAACGACCTTCCCCGGGTGACAAAATAACAATGCGGGTGTCCGTCATGAAATAGCGATGTTGGATTGCTGCAAAATTCGGTGTTCACCTGTCAATAGAAGCTTGCGTTCGTCGAGTTTCATGATGCTAAGGGTTATTGTAATTAAAGAAAACGAAATGTGTCGATATTTTGTAATATACGTATGGAAATAAGAATTTACTTTGTAGTGATAATTGATAATAAAAAATATACATACCAAATTATGCGAACGGATCCAAAATGACTCGTTAGAAATGATAATATACTCGTAATTCTAAAAAATAAAATTCCACGAGATAATCTATTCCCTGAAAGTATAAAGACAGAATATATAAAGAGAACCATATGTTTACCCTTATGAATTCACTACATACCAAAGATGAGAGGAAACTAAAATATGTTTTATTCATTCGAAAACTTCAGCTTCAGGCCTGAGACGGGAGTTGACTTTTGACATAAATCACCGAATAAGTAAATGATGTATCAAAATATAACCAGAATTACAGCAGGGAAAAAAACAATATTGCCAAATATTTGATCATTCTTTCTCCAATGACCGTATTCTCTAAGGAAAATATTTCACTTTTACCCCCTGAATTTTACAGAAACAGTTGGGGGTGCATCTTGCAATCTGGGAGGCGTGTGTGTGTGTGTGAGACCAAATTAGTAGAACTTTCTCAACACAGGGTACAAGTGTGAAGTGCGTATAACTTTCCGGAGCATCTTATAACCCATAGAATAGGCTATACGTTCACATATTTTTCCTTTCAACCATCTGCTTTTCATAAGACGTTCACGCTACACATCTAACCGCTGTGAAGGAGCGCTTCTGCCCTAAATGCCGGCCGATCATACGTAAGTTTTGGTAATCTGTGCCTAACGCCTGACGTATTTTCATGCAATTTCAAATATTTTTTTTCATAAAAGGCTTAATAAATTTGCAACTAATTATTAGTTAGTCTCAAGAATAATCGATTTTCTCCTAAAATATACCATGCCCGGTTTTGGGAAAAGCCAAGTTGTCTATATTTATTTTTTCTCTTTTCGTTCTGCACACCGTTGTACATAATAAAGCACTCATCAAGTCTTTATTTTTATAGCGCTCTATCGTGCAAAATATGCAATTTAAAGTGCTGTACAGTTAAACAAAAACTTTGTTAAAAAACGCAAGAACAATGAAAGCTATTTCCAGACAAAACAAAATCGCATTATGATAAATTGATAGCAAAGGCATATTTAAAAAAAATATAACACGAGACAAGAATCTTAGGTAAAATCAAGTTTAAAAAAAAGTTTTTAGATTTCATTTAAAATTGCTTAACGATTGCGAAGCCCTCAGATCCCCCGGCAGGTTGTTCCACAGGCGAGGCCCATGCACACCGAAGTCTGCTGTTCTGTGCGTTTTGGTCCTGGCCCATGGGACATCTAAGAGGATCTGAGGGATCTTGTTGGTTCATATCTTAGAACACATGTATGCCTGGTGCCAAACCATTCAACGATTTAATAGCCAATGAAAATATTTTTTAAATAAATCCTACGACTGATTGGCAGCCAGTGCAAGGATCGTAAAGTAGGTGTCACGTGGGTGCTCTTTCTGGTTTTCGTAAGCACACGTGCTTCTGCAGTCTGAATAAGTTGTAGGTTACATGTTGACTTTTTCAGAAGACTGGAAAAGAAGGCATTGCAGTAGTCAAGTCTGCTGGTAATAAAAGTATGCATCAGTCTCTCAGTAGTAAAGCGAGATAGAAAAGTCTGTACCCTAGCTATATTTATAAGACGATGAAATGCCGTTTTGGTCAAATATCTGATGTGGGCTTCGAAGTTCAAATCCGGATCAAACAAAACACCTACGTTTTTAACCTGCAGTTTGGCGTTTTCTGTCAGCGAGCAAAAATATGTGGGCAGTTTATCTCTTCGGGCTTTTACTCCAATTACCAGGAGCTCTATTTTGTCTTTGTTAAGTGCCAGGAAATTCAGTGACATCCACATTTCAATATCATGTAGTTTTGGTGATCTGTGCAATTGTAAATATTTTTTTCATGAAAGGCAATTTACACCTAAATAAATTCAATACAATCTTAAAATGTTAGTCTATTTCATTGGATTAAATGTTTATCTACCCGTCATATGGTGGGAAATTACACTAGTTATATATTATATATTTTCCGTTACAATGCAGTGCTAGGCCATAACAATGCAATGAACAGCCATTTTGTCAATTCACCGCTGGATGAAGTCTTCCCAAAACCATGCCAGTTATGCGGTTTGTTTGACAAAATTTCACCACACTGGTCAGTGCCAATTGGTGATCTGGGGTTCAGATATCGCTCACCACTCATGATACTTCTTTCGCACCGTATGTAGCGAACTGCCAATTGAAGGTGCGTGGGGAAGGGGTGGACCAGGAATCCAACTTTCGTTGCTGGGTTCGTATCGCATTGCGATGACACGCAGCGACACTGCTCCAGACCAGCACTCACGATCATGGTGGCGGTGATAAACCATCGGCGTGTACATGGACGTCAATGCAGTGCCTGAAGTTTAATCTGAGTCCAGGGTTTAATTTAAGCCAGGTCTGCCTGGGCGAGCGACCCTGAACATATTTCTTCCCCAAGGTTCACCGCATCCAGTTTATCTCTTGCTCTGACTATGGATACTGGTCACGTGCCACCTCTAGTCGAGAGTTGCCACCTGTTCTGGTATCTCCCAGGATGTTCCTGTGTTTGAGGTATCTGTCCTGGGAAACCTGTCTATCTGGGACGTTAAAAGTCCCGTTTTTATAACGCTACACCCAGTTTTTGTCAACAGTACACCCACTCAGGACCAGGAATTTACACGAAACCCTCCCCTCTTCTGATATCGTGAGGTCTTCTTCTTCCCATAATATGCCCTGGTTATTTTGTTCCATCAGAGGTGGCAACCCTACTCCAGTCTACCAGCGACCCAGACAATTTCGAGTGAGAAATGGATCCCTGCTTGAAGGCAAGCAGCGACATCACTTCCTTTGTACGTGAGTGGACACTGCCTGCGAGCGATGGCTTTTGACCCCTTAACTGCGAAGCAGGGACAACTGATTGCGCGCGCGCCGATGAGTGGCGTTGCGTTTTTACTTTTCCGGTCGACTTGGTTCCCTTCCAGATGCAGAAGTAGCAGACGATCCACGCCGCCAGGAGGCAGAGGGCCAGTTCCCAGCGAAGGTTTCCGATGTTCTCAATGCCATTGGAGATGCCCAGCACTCTCCGCCTGCAGCCGCGGGACAGAACACACAGACGCGCGAACGTCCCACGCCTGCCCGTCTGCCCCTTCTTTGTACCCCGCCGTCGCCCTCGCAACGCGTAAGCGACTCGGCGTTAGTTTTATTTGGGGAGGCGTAGTGCCGGTGTTTTTAAATACGTTGTACTTCTCGCAAAGAACTGTAGCGACTCGACCACACTGGACAATATCTGGTGCCAAACTTTGCCATACGCCCTCCCGCATGGCCTTGTGGGAGCCGCGGTACCGATAAAGTTACTTTCTTTTTTCTTCCGGTCCGATTCCGATGATGTACACATACGTCATCAGAATGGAATCCGAAAAAAAACTCATGATGTACATGTACGTCATTGGAACGGGAAAGGGTTAACAAGGAGATGTGTTTTTTTTTATCACCACCACGATTGGTGGGCACAGGCCCAAATACACGAAAGGCTGATTGGCTGACAATCAAACAGCGCCATTGAAAGTGCAAGAGAATAAAAGTTAATGCGGCTTCTCGAATTTTTGGCAAGATTGGAAAAAAACTTGGGGGGGAAGAGAGAGAGAGACGACGGGAGGGAATTCCAAATCCGAACAGCTCGAAGCAAGAAGCAGAAAGCGACACAGACATACAGAGACGGTAATTTGCTTAAGCGTCCTATTAAGAAACCCGCACGCTTTGTCGAATATTTCGAGTGGCGTGGCGCTGAAAAGGAGCGTTTGGCATCGCTTTTCGGCCAAGTTGATGGCGTGAGTTCATTTTCATGCCTCACACGCTGAGCAGCTCAACCTTGTGCAGGTTGTCATGGCCCGTGCTCAATAGCCACACAAATGGCAAGAGCTCCCCGAGCAAAGTCAAGGAATAAATGACCCTAAATGTGTCCAATGTCGTCAGATTGTCAAAAAACTAAGCAGGTTTGAGGGTGGTTTGTATTCGGATTGAAGAATGTCTGGGAACACTCGATGTTGTGGATTTTAGCTGTGATGAAGCCGGGTGACGGCAGTACGGCAATAGGTTCTTCAATCTATCTGTATGGAACTGTGCGTGTTATTTCTTGGTATGCACGAGCTTTCATCCGTGTTCTCCGATTTCCTTAGTGGGTCTTGCCTGCGTAGAAACAAAAATTCAAATTACTATTATGCAAGATCATACGGAAGAAATTGGAAAATTCCGGATGATTCGGTCGTAATCGTAGGAATCCACTACTCATGTAGAGTGTAACACTTGCATGCACGATAACTGTCGTGCTGCCAGTATAGCACAAGCCTGGATTGAATCTCGCACGATGCATTTGAAGTGTGCACATGAAGGGTGGCAGATGTGAGACGGGGGTGACGTTGGAGAGGGGGTGGGGGGTTCGCAGCAGTTGGATTTCGTAGCTCCAGGTAGAGGAGGCCTCAGGTTTTCTAGCCTCAGGTGGTAACACGTACAGGTGGATTAATTGAGAAGCTGTAATACACTGGCGCGTGGCTTCTCGCATAGAGACCCCCGTAGACTTACACAAAGACCCATGCGCGCATAGGAATCCATAGACTCAAATAGAACCCATACGCTTACATTGACCCACATGCTCATAGACTCACATGGAGACAAAGAGACTCACATGCAGATCCATAGACTCAGAGACCCATAGATGTACACAGAGACACATGGATTCAGAGACACATATATTTACACGCAGATCCATAGACTCATACAGAGACCCATATACTCATACAGGGACCCATACACTCACACGGAGTCCCATAGATTCATAGAGCCGACAGACTTACATATGGATAGAAAGATTCCCACATCAATCCATAAACTGGAAGGTTCACATAGAAATCCATACATGTAAGTATAGTAGCGACCTATAAACTCGCACAGAGATCCATATATCCCCATAGTGCCCCAAAGACTTACATATAGATCTATGTATTCCCACAGAAACGCATAAAGTGTAATGCTCACATGGAAACCCGTAGATTTACGTATAGCAGGGCCCGATATAGACTCACACAGAGACCCAAAGACGGGAATGCCACTGACAGTGGATTCGTCGCCGGCGTTTTCACCAGCAGACTGGCGCCCGGTCTGGTGTGAGCCCAACACTGGTTCAGCATCACCACCACCACCGCCGCCACCATCACCACCGCCACCACCACCACCGCCACCACCACCACCACCGCCACCACCGCTGCCACCACCACCGCCACCACCACCGCCGCCACCACCACCACCACCGCCACCACCACCATCACCACCACCACCGCCACCACTGACGCCACCACCGCCACCACCACCGCCGCCACCACCACCACCACCGCCACCACCACCACCGCCGCCACCGCCACCACCACCACCACCACCACCACTCGTTTTGCCTCTGTGTTCCACTGATCAATGAGTCGACCGGCACGCGTCATCACCTAAGACAGGGAAACCCGAGGCGGATTGTGTTGCCTTCTCAACCTGGAGTCACGAGCTGGGGAGGATGTGGGTGAGAGATGGTGGGGAGGTGGTGATGGGGGGGGAGGGGAGTTGGGGGGGGGGCATGCCGAGGCGAGTGGGAGGGGGGGGGGTGGGGGGGGCATGCAGATGTCAATCACAAGAGTGCGAATTTTCCTCAAACTCACAGTTGAATAACACATCATCCAGCCAATGCATGTGTACACTTGGCTGAAGTGTGGTTGACAGTCATGTGTAACTTTGTCCCAAATGTAATTAAATGAAAGTTAGCTACAGTAATGCAGACCACGGGCTGGTATATCTACGTGCATTTTCATGCGGTGGTAAATATTGTTTTTTTTTATGCTGAACTTTGCTCCGTACTCGCGTGGAAATGATGAAATCAAACAGTCCTTTGGGCAAACGGTCATGTTGTCCTCATGCCTGAGCTGAAAACATCACGTAACACAATGTGTTGCACACCCACCCCCTCGTGTGCCGTGCCATCCTTCATAAGTGCTCGCTAACAGCACCGGCCTCAATAGTCCGTTAAAGGCTGTATGGTGGATTTTTTTGCCTTTTTATAGTTTTACAGACCGAGTTCAAACTGCTATTTAATTATAATTCTCTACCTAATATTAGACGAATCCTTTCTGGACAGGCTGCATACCAGTACAGTGCATCAGTTGGACAAATCCGTTGAATATATAAATATTGGCAGGAGCATTGTGTAATCGTGCTACCACTGTTTATAACGGAATACTGCAATGTTGGACTTTGACAGCAAACTCGTGTCCCGAAAGGAAACACTGCGATTATATCGTTTTTATTTTTACTGCTGGCGAAATGTTATCTGCCTGGCCCGGTATACAGGTCATGGGTTCCTATATATTTGGAGATTGCATGCACGTTCTCCCTGTGGTCGCGTGGATTTTTCTCCGGGTCCTCCAGTTTTTCCATCCACATTTAGAATCAACGTGCGCTTATAATATTTAGCTGCTATAACATTTCCACATGATGATGAGCCACTTCGTTGAGCTATCATTTGTGGCCAGATTGCCTCCGAAAAAGACCTAATAGCTCAGTGGGCTTTACCTGTCAAAATAAACAAATATCTACCTTTAAACAGTTTGGTTACTGATGTGCGCCTTTTGGCGTCATCTGGTCCAACCCATGTGAGACTAGGCTCTAAGGAAAGCTGTCTCGGGTGTGGACCAATCAACTTCAAGGACAGTGCATACAGAGTTATGTTTTTT
>CM025655.2:7134986-7159714 GCA_014621495.2 Entosphenus tridentatus
TCTAAGCTCTCCACTCTAGCACCTAAGATCTCCACTCTAGCATCTAAAATCTCCACTCTAGCATCTAAGATCTCCTCTCTATCATCTAAGATCTCCTCTCTATCATCTAAGATCCCCACTCTAGCATCTAAGATCTCCACGCTAGCACCTATGGCCTTCTGTTGAAGCTCCTAGTCACTCTCCGCTCGGTCAGTGAGTGGGCGGTCACTTATTGTGTCATGCTGGCCCCATGGCTTGGAGCTCACTCCCCTCAGCAATCCGTGCTGTTGACATCCTGGCCCTGTCAGAGTCGAGGCTCAAAATGTCCCCCTTCTTCTCTGCCTGTGACTGGGTGCCTTGTCTATACAAATATGTGCTGTGCATCTACAGAATGTTAACACCTCCCTGTTCTATATGATGAGCAATTGCATCTCAAGGCATCGTGCAAAAACAGCATCTTGAAATGCAGTTGTATTCAAGCGTGATGTAAAACCAATTTTTACTGTATTGCATGACATGCTGCCTTCATTAGCGCGTCTAAAGAAGCATTAGTTCATTGATAAAAAATACATTCATGAGCTCATCATATGTGCGATGATTCACACTTTTATAAAGTGAGTATTTATGATGTATGCATACGATATGATATTGGTAAATATCCAGTCATGGACGAAACAAAATTGCACAAATGACAAACAATCTACACAAGACAGTCAAAATCATAACAAAAAAAATCAAGCTTGACTTCAAACTCTGATAATTAATGACATCGAATCGAATCGCTGTGGGGAGTGAATCATCATCATTATCATTGTAACCAGCCATTGTCTATCCACTGCTGGATTAAAGGCACCCTGCTCAACATTACCATTGCTCAATCCATCTCTTCCACACGAACCGATCTTATCTCTCCAGTATTGTCCATTTCCCACCGTCGACCCTTCCAGCCGTAACGTGGCGTGCCGAAAGAACACTCCGCTTTTCCCAACAGTCAAAGCGAACGTCTCTGATTTGTGAATGTTCGCCGATGCATGAGTCCCTATTTCTGTCAGTCTACTCCCAAATGTTTTCTTTGTCAGTGTCCGCGTTCGTGATCCGTGCCATCGCCGAAAGCCCTCTTCTGCGGGCACACTGGTCTCCTATTCTTCGCGATCGACTCCAAAGTTCCCCAAGCGTTCCTTCCTGCTCACGTTCCCCTTCCTCGTTTCACCATCGCGATTCCCAATCTGACTCAGCTTATCTCCCCGGTGCACATCCGACTGCATGTAAACGTATTCTCTGGTGGAATTTTGTCTTCATCTAAAAGTTATTTACATAGTTGTTTTACCCATACCCTGCACTGTCCATTTTTCTACCCCACCTCCATCGCAACTTCCCACCGCCTTCCATGTCCCCCCGACGAACAGTGAAGGATCCGTGTGGCACTTATGCTCGAAAATATCAGAGCCAAGATATATTTGCCAGAGAGGTCAGAGGTTATTGGGATTTTTAGGTTGAGTACTGCAAATGTGTGTAAAGGACTGTGTCTAGAGCAAGTGGAATTGTAATATTTTTTTTTACAGCCCTGCCTGCAGTCAATCCACCCATGGATTATATGGTCGTGAGGGTTGTTTGACCTTACTTCACCAAGCTGTGCAGTGTTTGTTGGTAAAGTGGGGGGGGAGAGGCGACCCAGAACCAGTTCATATATCAGACATGAGCTGTGTTTAAAAAAAAATTTAGCCAGTGTGCTGACCACTGTGCTACTGTCACACCCCCATTACTTTTACACACACAAACAAATGTCATAAAACAAAGATTACGAACTACCTGCAAACAGACTGCGCTGGAAATTATTGTTCGTAAGCACACGTTATGGCACATCAGGGAGTGGTGTGGTCTTGCACTCACTCTGTCTTTGTCTTTTCACTACTGGCATTCACTTCCCATATTAATTTTTACATAGACTGACAAAGAGGAAGGCCATGTCTGGTTCAGATTCCGATTGCCACTGGGGGTTTGCATCGCAGGAACAAAACCCTCGTCAACAGGAATGTGACGCAGTGCACAGATGTAAAGATCCCCCATATAACCCTTTTAAAGACTGTTGGGGCAAGTGTTGTTAGCATATGCCTTAACGGACTGTTGGGGATGTCAGTGAACATATATGAAGGCCGGAACGAGACACAACGGGGATGCGTGGGTGGCCTGCAGTGCACACAAACACGCATACAGACTCTTGCACTGTATCATCCATTCCTACATCTGGAACCCGATGAACACCTTGCAACTGATTGGCTCAAATGCACGGAGCCCTGAAAAAAACTGACAACCCACAAACTCTAGTTGTCCAGAGAGGAAGCTATTCTTGAGCGCAGGCCGATTAACTGGATGACAACGATGATTTATCAACTTAATTTTGCAGTCATCTAAGGGCAGATGATACGATAAAGAGTGGATTGTAAAGTGTTGCATTATATCTGGCAATTGGTTAAAAAGACCTAGGTTTTATGTGGTTTATCAATCTTTTCCCAGGACACCCCTCAAATGTAATCTCTCCACTTGGCACCCAAGCTTTTGACCTTGATAGCCATGCAGGTATTTCACAATTTTTACAGAAATAATCTCAGGTTCGATTCCATTTTGGGGCAAATTACAAACACGGCAGAGAATGACGGATTCCGTTGAGCCCGATGACAACAGAGTTGATTTTTTTTATAAAAAATAAATGTTTGATGGACAATGCTTTGTCGAGAGCGTGAAACCTCGGACGGCCACGTGACCTCTATTGGACGACGCCATCCCAGTTGCTCACTCGGGGAAGTGACGGCGCTCAGATTCATCGAGATTCGGGTGAAGCCATTTCATCGCCGTCATTGCTGCTGTTGTTGTTGCAACACTACGTAGTTGCCGGCGTCGACTTGTCATCGACAATCTCCGCGAACATTTCCCATCGTGCAATGATGGCCTGGTTGGTCCTATCCGCCGTGGCAGACGATGAAAGCTAACCTTCAAAGAGGGGGCACACGAGGCGCCAGCAGGTGACCCCTCCTTGGCTGGTGTACTGGCCAAGGGCCGTCTCGAGGAAGAACACGGGGATCCCACAGCACACAAAGAAGATCACGTACGGGATGAGGAAGGCACCTGTCGGGAAATCCAAAACCGCGTCATTAGGATAATCGTTAATCACGCATCTATGTTATAAGACATTGTGCATCTGTGAGCGAGTCTATGAGTCACAGCACGCGCTTGAATATTTGTTGTTGTCATAAGTCAGGGACATCGGGCGCCGATGATGAGATATATAGATGAGCACAAAGTTTCACCATGCTTAATATTATAATGGCTTAGACATTTGCTTAATATTACAATGGCCTAGACATTTGCTTAATATTATAATGGCTTAGACATTTGTAAAGTCTCTTCGAATTCCTTTTATTTATTTGAGTTGAGAGTCACGAATCGTTTCGTCCAAAAAAATATTCGACAAACGGACAGACGTCAACCGTGAGAAAAACCCCAAAAAAAATCACGGGAAATCTTTTTCGGTGAAAAATATAATTTCGCACATGGGCCCCGTTTATCTGTGACATGGCGTGGGAGGTTTTACGCCTTGACATCCATTACCCGGACCGGGTGCTGAAAGGGCAATATTGATGAAGACCGAATAAAAACGACAAGTGTCTCATTTTCACATCCCGCCACATCTGGTGCAACCAATAACTCTACGTGCACACTGCTGACCGATCGCTGGTGTTTACAGTTTGTTTTTCGTTTGGATAAACCTCCCCAAAAAAATCGAAAGCCCTTTGTTAATCCGCCGCTGGTGAAGGTCTCCCCATGCTGTCAGTCGTGGGGGGTTGCTTTGACCATATTCTACCACATTGGTCAATGTGAATTTTGTGAAGAGGCATATAATGTGCTACTGAAGTTAGCCATATCCGGCAATCGAACTCACGTTGCCATGTTCATGTGATTACCACAGAGACACTGCGCCAGGCTAAGTACTATATTTTATGAGTAAAAAGGTTCAGAAAATCGATTGCCCTGAAGTATAACATTGTTTAAATCTATCCAAACTCAAGGCCAAGATACATATCTATGTTTTTTTCCCTTCCAAATAAATTATTTAAGGACGCAGCGAATGAGAGCTGTGCTTTTTTATTCGTACAAGAGGGGTAATCGCTATCATTTCTAATAGAAAATGAAGTGTGTTTACCATCTCTACCAATGTAACTCGCCAGCGTTCTGTGCACATTTAAAGAGCTCTTTCTATAACAACAACAACAACAACTGGGGCATTCACCTCCACGTTCCCCCGACCACACACACGCTGCACTTGCATTTTAGAGGCATCGTGCGGTTGACATTGGTCCTGTTGCATTAAATTAAATTAAAGACCCCCCCCTTATCCAATTTCTTGTCCCTCCCACCCCTCTTCATAGCCCAGCGTCTGGGCCACTCGGGTACCTGGGGCCCTTGGTGCAGTTGCACCGACTGCACACTTACGTTACGGACACGACACAGCCACTCCGTTCGCCACCGCACCACGAGTGACACTCAACGCCCAACGGTGGGACGATGGATGTTGCCGTGGCATAATGGCCAACACCCCTTTCTTAATTTTTTTGTTTAGTGCGCAGGCTTTCGCGACCAACATTTATCCATTACAAAGGGGTGTTTATTTTTGGCGTTAGATCGCGTAAATATTACACTGGTCTTGTTAAAAAAAACCACCGGATCAATGACCCGGCGTGGAAGGCGAAGCAACGGGGCAGACTTCTTAAACCTTCCCCACGCCTCTGCCCAGTGAGCGGTATAAATGGGTAGACCACAGGTTAATGGTGGAGCCGTGGGTACCGCAACCTCTTACAAGGCAACCGACCAGCTTAGAAAAGCGAGCCAGAGAAACCCCCCACTCTGTACACGGGCCCCCCACAGGTACCTCGAGTGGACGGCCTTCTGTCGGCGGTGGCGGGAACGAGCAATATTGCAGGGCTGCACCATTATTATTTTTTCAAAATGGCTAATATGGACTGAGGTGTCAGTTACATTTTGGTAGTGAGCTGTGTCACCTCACTGAATGCACCCTCAGGGAAATTTGAATATTCTCCCTCGGATCATGAACATCTATCGGAAGGGGAGTCTTCTTGACACGATGTTGTTAACATTTCTGGAAAAAATTCATGTTCACCTTTTTGCAGCGTTGACAGATACCGTTTTGTTTCGCAGTATACGCGTGTTGGACTTAAAAACAAACATGACGGTTGAGTTTCAGATGTGTAGAGATCCCATTCAACAGCGATCGTGCGTTAGGTTTAAACAATTACAGCTAAATCAAATACATTTACTGGGACATATTCATGAAACTAAATCACCCGGAAATTAGCACATCCTATTTCAGAAGCAAAGCAATCTAACGCCCCCCAAAAAAGGCTCTTTTATTCACATTATATTTTTTCAAAGAGATGTCCTCAGTCTTGACTTAAAGCTTTCGTGACTGCAGGAATTCATATTCTTTGGGTCTTTCGGTAAAGTAACGTAGATAACCTACTTCAGCAGTTTTTTCTTGCTGTGGTTGTCCCACCTAATAACGATTGCTTGTGTTGCAAACGAAACGTCCTGATCTATTATTTTTCTACCTACGTGACTTTACCGATAGAACCAAAGAGTATGGATTCATGCAGTCACGAAAGCTTCGAATTAAGATTCACATAGATAGTTTGAAAGTAAATAACAAAAATCTACGACGTTTCGATCACAACACAAGCGATCGTCATCAGGAGGAGATGATCAGGAGGAAAGATGATGATGTTGCGATCGAAACGCCGTAGTTTTTATTATTATTTTCTTTCAACCTATCTACGTGACTTTACCGAAAGACCCATAGAACAAGAAGTCTTAAGGACGCGCTGCGCCAACACTCACCACCTCCATTCTTGTAGCACAGGTAAGGGAAGCGCCACACGTTACCCAGTCCTATGATCTCTCCGGCCACTGACAGCACGAACTCCACCTTGTTGTTCCACTGCCCGCGCTCGTTGAGCTTCTGCTTGCCAGGAGCACCGGGCGCAATATCCATCTCCGTGCTCTCCACCTTGCCGTTCACGAGCGGGATGGAATTCTGCGCCGCCATTCTCGGTAGAGTGCTGGGTCTGAAAAGCGCAAAAGATCCCCCGCGTGGCCTCAGCGGACTTGCACGGGGCGTGTGCTGCTCGCGAGGAGCAGCACCTACGAAGGCTGGAACGGCACGCGAGGTGGGTGGGTGGCCAGCACCGCACCCAATCGCAATTCGTTTCCCCGGTGATAATGTTTGCACACCGCACCAGGTCGTTATTTATGGCTGGATCGACCTAGGAGAGGCCCATAATCCATTTATATTACGACCACTGATGTCAAACATTGTCAGAAACCGATGTGGGCCGTAGGAATTCACAGCGCAGCACACTTTCCAGTCACTACCACTGTTGCATTTAAGCAACCGTGTGTGTCGATGCACGTGTCTTTGTCTTCGTGAGCATCTGGAACATGTCTCGTTAACATGGCTTGCTCACTTAACTCGCAACTGTGTTTTATCAAGCATCAGGAAACGTAACAGTATGCATGCAGCATCTTCAATTGGCATTTGAGCACGGGGTCATTTGGTGAACTCGGCAGGGCAGGGTCACGGGGTCACGGGGGGGGGGGGGGGACACCTGGGAATCTAACGACCTCACTGACAACGCAAACGTCGTGCTGTGGTGCTCGCGCAACGCCCCTACAAGTTGTGACCGCGCTCCGGGGCATCCGCGTCGCCACCGCGATGACGGACGTCAGGCGAGACGACGCTGCGTGCCCTACATTGTGACCGGGACAACGTCCACTCGTGTCGCGCAGCTCCTGTAATTGAGCGGCGCTGTGTCTTACCAGTCAAGCGCCGTGGGTGCCTGCTATTAAAAAAATTTAATAATTCACTGCGGAGTTTAACGCGAGCTGCCTTGAAAGCATGAGACGAAGCAATTTATTTGCGGAATTCCAGCAGTCACCAGCGCGTCACCCTGTGTTCGTCAATGGTTTTGGAAGGAGACGTCACGTGACTCGAGTACTTGCAAATGTCACCTACCGCCCTGCGATGATTGGTTGCTTAATAATTTATTACAAACATTTTCACCTGGAATATCCCTTGACATGGAACATCTCTATGGGACATACGGAGATGGGAGGAGGGGGGGGGGGAGCACTCAAATCTCCACACAGATAGATTCAATAATCTCCTGCTGCACTGCCATCTCTTGGCCACCTCGTAGTCGAAGCCTACAACCTCTGCTCAATGTCAGTCTCGCTGGCACGGACCAGTCCACCGACTTGCTCGCTCCACCTCCGTCTCCTGTCCACCTCTCAACCGAGCGGCTTTGGGAGTTTCACAAATCGACGTGTGATCCACAAACCCTTGCCTCCACGGCGCTACAGATGCCAGTGGCTGTGTGGGCTCCTCAGCGGCTGTGTGGTTGTGCACGTCACGAGCCGATGTTGGCGACGATGTTGGTGACGATGGTGGTGGTGATGGGGAGCGGTAGGGTAGTGGTTAGCGCGCACCCCTACGAACTTGGCGACCCGAATTCAAATCCCGCTCTCGCCCAACATCAGTGACGATTATTTGAACCGGTCCTGGGCCTCCCCTAGGTCGACTCAGCCTCAAATGAGTACCTGGTGCAGTGCGTAAAAACATCGCCACTGGGGAGACAAAGGCGGCTGGTCGTGGTGCTGGTCACCCACCCCCTCGTGTGCCGTTCTGGCCTTCACAGGTGCTCGCTAACAGCACTTGCCCCGAAAGCATGTTAAGGCTATATGGGGGATCTTTGTCTTTGCTTTGTGAGGGCGATTGATAGTCGCAATGATCGAGGTGTTGGTGATGATGGTGCCGAGTTAACCCAGACCTGCACTCGAGTCCACGACCTTGGGGAGACCGTGGCTGCCAATGTTCTAGCAGGCGAACCGTGGAAGTGTGGGCACCACGAGGCAGATGACCCCCTCAGCGGCAAATGCAACGAGCGGCATGAATAAATCAAACGCGTTTACACCAATCGCCCGATAAGGTAAAAAAAAACAAATCTTAATATAAATCTGCCGTTGCATTGCCGAGTTAAAATTTTACGCGTGACTTGGTCACACCTGTGCACGCCCGTCAATTTCACGGCGTGGATCTGGGCTCCTGGAACCCGCGAGTTTGCGCAGCACAGCAGACGCGATTCGGCCTCGCGTTTGCTGTGAATGAATGAATTCAAACTCGAAGCGACACGTATCCGACTGCGGTGTCAACCATCGCGCAGCAGGTAAGCGCGTCGGGTTTGAATGGCAGGAAAGTGTCGTCCTTGCAGCCACACCGTCGTCGTGAGTGGAGTCGATTTGAAAGCCGGAAAAGAGGAGCGCATAGATTGACGGACATACGCATATTGATGAGAAGCAATTCCACCTGCCAACAAGAGTAAAGTGGACCTGGCTGCTGAGGCAGGACACGTCGCTGCGGGGGGTGGGGGGGGGCGATGATGGCCGATGGTCGAGAAGAACGGTGAGAGCCAAGGAATAAAACTAAACAATAAACTAAACTATTTTTTTTATTTTACCAGGTAAGGCCTGCTGAGCTATTGTTCAGAAGCGACCTGGCCACAAATGATAGTTCAACGAAGTGGCTTATCACTGTGTGGAAAGGTATATCAGCCAAATACTCCAAACACGTGTTTTAAATTCCAAATATACAGCAGCAGGCGTCAGGGTCGGGATCGAACCCACGACCTCCTGCACACCAGGCGAGGGAGTTAACATCTCACCACGGGGAGAGAGAGACACGGAAACTCCAAATATACAGCAGCAGGCGTCAGGGTCGGGATCGAACCCACGACCTCCTGCACACCGGGCGAAGTAATTAACATCTCTCCACCGTGGTGGCATAGGGATCGTCCGAGAGACATCCACCAAAGGAGATGGAGCGATGAAATCAGTTTGTGTTCCAGTGCTTGGTGGATTATTATATCGTGGGATTGTAGGAGATGTAAGCCGTGACCCAGCAGTAGATTGGCCATGGCTGATGACCATGAGGACTCGTTAATGGAATAGGTCGATCATTTTAATGGGACACCACAGAGGTGAGATGTTAACTACCTCGCCTGGTATACAGGAGGTCGTGGGTTTGATCCCGACCCTGACGCCCGCTGTATATTTTCAGTTTGCACGTTTCTCGCCGTGGTCATGTGGATTTTTCTCCGGGTCCTCCGGTTTTTTTCCTCCACATTTAGAAACACGCGTTTAGATTATTTGGCTGCTGTAAATTGCCACATGATAACCCACTTCGTTGAGCTATCATTTGTGGCCAAGTCGCTTCTGAAAAATACCTATATAGCTCAGCGGCCCTAACCTGGTAAAAAAAACAATACAAATAGTAAAAAGTAGTATGAATAATGGCATTGGCCAAACACTATTATGCAGGATCCTTCTGGAAATTTGTCTTGAAACTCAGTGAGGCTTTCACAGACTAATAAATAGCAATGCCATTGCTATGACCGTTCCACTGCATGTCGAAAATGAGGTTTCGTTATGTAATGTGCCAGAGGTTGCTTTAACATGCATTTGAATGCAAATTCAACCTATGCCACTTTTTTTGTTACAAAACTCAAAACACGCATTGTCGTCGTTTACGGAGAGACTATGAATAACAGAACAGACACGCAGACAATGCATCTCCTTTATATATCTGTCCCTTCCTCGTCGAAAAACGACAAAAGTTACGTTTAACGAAACACCATCGGCTGCCCGCTCGTCTGGGAGTGCACCACCAATTCCGGCAACCGTTGGTCTGACTGCGCTCAAACTCGGCAGTCTCAGGCCAAGCTTTGAATGAATGTCGATGAACCATCGGGTGCTACAGGCAACCACCCCCCCGCTCGCCCCCGCCTCCTCTTTATTACACGGGCCCCAGTTCGACACAACGTTGATATCATACGTAACACTGAAAATAATCGACGCTCAAGGGTTACTTCTGAGTGATGTATTATAGAATGGCATTTGAAACGGGTGCCTCTTCCTTTGGGCACAGTACTGCGCTGTAAACGGCGTTACGCGGTACTTTGGAGGCACGTAAGCGGTAATTGATATTAATGAGACGTGGTAGATATCCACGATGAATAATTATTGTGGTCGGGGTCGTTTGCGCGAATCGAAAACACACGAAGGTTAATTTATTATGGCCATGCAATTTTCACTCGTGGACAAACTCCCCCGCCCCCACACACCCTGAGGGGCATGGGGATTTATTTGACCATACATCACCGCGCTGTACGCATGTTTGCTAGACTTCTTTCTCAGCGTATGTGGCCCAACGCGCCCAATCGCAGGTGCTGGGGAAGGACGGAAGACTAAGCACAAAAAGCAGTTCTAAAGAAATTCGTTTTCAATTTTGATTTGAAAAGTGGATAGCTGCCAGTGGCTTCCCAATATCGGAAGGAAGAGCGTTCCAGACGGCCGCAGGAGCGCATCTGACAGTGCGCGATGCGGTGACCTACGGGTCAAACAAAAGCCGCTGCTCAAGGATGACCGCAGGTTGCGTGATGGTTTTGCTCCCCGACGAGATCAGAAAGGTGTTGTGGCACATTCGCGGCGAACACATTGCGTACGATGAGTGCGACCTCATCACGAAACCGATGCAGCTCAGCGACCACTGGACGGACACGGTCGGATCTCGCAGTACCCCGTCACCACGCGTGCCAAGGAATGTGTGCACGCCGCAGCTTACTCATGCTTCAGCCAGACGTTGCCTGGAGTAGCGAGTTGCAATCTTGATTTGAAGCTTTCGTTACTGCAAGGAATCCACGTGACTTTACCGAAAGAATCAAAGAGTAGCGAGTTGCAGTAAACGAGCCTCGTCGATGCCACGCTGCACGCCGCCCTGTTGGCTTGGCCACGACTCAATCGTGGCCCAATGAGTCGTAGGGCCCTGATAAGAACATTTGCGGGACCTGCCTCTGTTTTGCACGTGGTGATCAAACGACATTCGGATCGAGGGTGGAGCCGAGGCTCTTTAGATTTGTGGAAAAAAAACTGAATCCTAGAGTCTGGGACCGCCACACCACGCTGATCAGCACGCGGGTTGATTAAACAGAGGTCACCAATTCCAATCACTAACCAGGCTCAAAGCTGCTTATCTCCTGCGGTCCGAGGAGACCCGGTGCATTCCGGAGAATTTAGTTGCAGGAGAGTGGTTTTATTTGAGCACGACACATTGTATGAAATAAGATACAAATGTCTGTTTCCCCGCTGACAAACACTGCTCGGTCTGTAGTCTCCTCCATGTACAGAAGCACGTATTTGCTTTGCTTACCATTTCGTGACTGGCTATGGGTCACTGACGATCCCCGATTTGGTGGAACACTTCTGCATCTCCCATAATATTGCCGGTCCTCCAAATGTCTATTCATACGTAGGGGATGTGTGCAGGAAATGTGTATAGCGTTTTCTCGAGAATGATAAATATACGTACACCATTTTTGTTTAAACGCGAGAGTATTTTTTTCGTGTATCCTTAATTAGTCGAGAACCCGTTGCTTGCAACGGAAAATAAGAGAGCTGTCATGTGCGTGCTCTTTTTTCCATCCTCCAGTAGTCAGGGCACGAACAGAATATTCTGGCGAAATAATTACTGAACACGGACATAGATTGAAAGTTAGAGCCATTTTAAATTAGCCTTGTTCAGTCTTCTGTATGCCTTACTCCGACCTCTTCGGTGTCACTATTTATTTGATGTGTTTCGAACATCTTCTTCTGCCGTTTCGATCCAACCCAATGCTTATACTGGTAGGAACCTCCTGGTTACACCAGCCCACAGGGGATTATTCTGTCCGTCCGTCGTGCATCCAAAAACGGGATGGGTGGGGCTGGCTGGAGAGGGGAGAGTGGGGAGGGTGGGGTGGGGAGAGTGGGGCTGGGTGGGGAGGGTGGGGCTGGGTGGGGAGGGGAGGGTGGGGCTGGGTGGGGGGTGGTAGGGGTGGCGCTGGGTGGGAAGGGACTGGTCACCCCGTGGTGCCCTTATAAAACTCAACTTTAACCTACTCACGCTGGCTTGTGCCCGCCCTCACAGTCGGCCATATTTGCGGAATATACCACGCCGCCGTTGACCCTGCCATTGACCGAGCAACCCAACGTTCCTACCAGCTCCCTCCGCAGGAATGTGTTTTGTTACACGGAAAATCCCGTTTAGCCAGCCACCCAGCTAGCCTTGGTGACAATGGTCTCACCCACGAACAGCAGCATATCTGTTGTTGGGATGGAGATAAGCCCAGCCAGCATACAGCCAGGGAACTCGGTGGCATAGATTATTTTGAATCGTGTAATATCAACATTGAATGAGTTACATTATATAAAAAAAGAAGATAAATGTTTTTCCTTTTATTTACTTTGCATTAAGATGATATATCAATAGCGATAACAGCACCAGTTTCATTAGAACAACAACCGCCATTCGCCATTAAGTGGCAGTGACGTCACCACGACGCTTGTGCCAGGCTATGTGCACCTTGAAGCCACGTTTAAGTGTCGAACGCCTGCTGGCAGAAGGTCACGGGGCAGACCCAGGTGTCACGGGTCGACTGACTGAGACGACTGGCTGATGCACCACCTGTGCCCCCTACTATGCCAACTTTCTGTGCGTTAGCCACCCGGCGCTCCACTCGTTGTTGTGAGCGTCGCTCCTCCGCCCTCCGTTGATGTTGGAGGGCAACTGCCTCCTACTGCCCATTAGCGTCCTTCACGAGCCTCCTCCACAGAGGCCGATCTTGACACCGCCGGTACCAGTCATCGGCAAGTCCACTCAGCTCCACATCCTCCTGTACCACATCACTCCATCTCTTCTCTAGCCCATGCTGCGCCCGTTTAGCCCCCTCGATTCGGCCGAACAAAAGCTGTTTAGGCATGCGGTGACTGGGCATGCAGGCTACATAGCCCAGCCAACGCAGCCTTGCCTGCTGGAGGAGCTCACCGATGGAACTTTGTCCAGATCTTTCAAGGATTTGTGAGCTCCTCACACAATCCTGCCTGGTTAAACCCAGGATGGATCGTAGGCAGGCCAGCCTAAATGTTTCTTACCGGCGAAGATGTTCCATTAGGGGGGTCCATGTTTCACAAGCGTAGAGAAGGGAGGGAATGACTGTGGCCGAGAAGACCTGAAGCTTCGTGCGGAGCGACAGACCAGGTAGCTTCCACACAGCGTTACACAACCGATGAAAAGATAATGCCGCTCGACTGATTCGGAGTGAGACCTCTGCTGTTAAACCGGAGCCGGTCATAAGCACACTGCCCAGATATGGGAAACTCTCCACTCTCTCCACAATTTCCCCATCACCAATTGTGAGTTGTGGGGGTGGAGTGTCCGATGGTACAAAATACCTTGGCAGGTGCTTAGTTTTGGTGGGGCTGATGGTAAGGCCCCACCTTTTAGTGGCAAGCTCCAGGTTTAGTAGCAGCGCCTCCAACTCCTCCTCTGAGTGAGCAGCGATTACCAGATCATCGGCATACATAACATGGTTGAGCAATAGGGAGCCATCCCTTGACCGCACCCGGGCATCGATCAGCCTCCCATTGTATCTGTACCAGATGGAAATTCCTCCGGTACAGCTATTGAAGGCCTCACGAACTACGTGGTCAAAATAGATGTTAAATAATTAGGGAGCCAGAGGACATCTCTGTTACACCTTGGGGTGTGAAGGTCTTTAATGATTGTGAGCAAAGGGACTCCCAAAGCACGAAGAACAACCCAGAGCCCAGGCCTACTGATGGTATCATAGGCCTTGACCAGGTCAATAAAGCAGAGATGTAGGTCTTGTTGGAATTCCCTACACCTCTGGCATCCATGCAGGACTGCCCTTTCCTGAAACCGCATTGGGGTTCTGCAAGCCTTTCCTCACCGTGCCTAGCAAGGCGATGTTGAATAATCCTTGCCAGGACCTTTCCCGGCACACTGAGGAGTGAGATATCCCTGTCGTTGCTACAGTCTGTGCGGTCCCCCTTCTTAAAGAGGGGGGCCATCAGGGCATCCTTTCAGTCCTGTGGAAGCCATCCAGTGGTCCAGACTGTTGTTATGATGTCATGTAGGGCAGTCTGTGCACAAACGCCACCCTCCCTCAGCATTTCGCTTGGGAGATCATCTCTGCCCGGTGCCTTTCCTTGTCTCAGACTCTGGATCGCCTTCAGTACTTCTTCAACAGATGGCACCTCAGCCAGCCACTCACAGGGGGTGACTTCCTCCAATATTTGAGGCACCGCAGCCTCGGCAGGGTCATCCCCACTTTGTCCCACGTTGTTATCCAGGCTGAGGGATGTCTCCTCCCCCCAGGACCTCACAGAAATGCTCAGCAAATCAGCAAACCTGTTCCTGGGGGTCGGAGATTGGATCACCGTTCCTTCCCCTAATTATGGTAATAGGTGTGGCGCTGCAAGTTACTTTTTGATGGAATTAAAGAGTGATTTGTTATCGCGGGCCACTGAGGCAGACTCCATTTCCTCAGCAACCCGCGACCACCACCCTGCCTTGCAGCGCCTCACGGCTCTCCGAACCTTTGAGCAAAGGCTGCGGTAAGCCTCCTCATTCTCCGGTGTGGGATGCTGTAGCCGATGAGAGTGGGTCTGTCGCTTTTTCTCAGCCAGCTTGAACACCTCCTCTGTCAGCCAGGGTCTCTGAGGAGGTCTGGACCGTGTACCCAAAGCAGCCATTGCAGCTGCATGAGCCACAGTCCTAAATCTCGCCCATTTCCCCTTGACATCAGGAGGAGTGGGGGATGGTCTCAGCTAGTTGAGACCATGCCACTAAGGATTTCAATGGGGTCCTGGGTTTACACCCACCACCGGAGTGGAAGAATGACAAGCGCATATTACAGATGACAAGTCGATGGTCAGTGGGCAGATCAGCTCCACGGTAGGTCCTGGTGTCAAGGACATGGACCCTCATCCGCTGTTCCGTCACTATTTAGTCCAGCAGATGTTATTGCTTGGACCCGGCATGCATCCATGATGTTGTGTGGATGCGCTGATGCCAGAACAGCGTGTTGGTAATTACAAGCCCATGGGCTGCACCAAAATCTAGCAGCTTCCTGCCGTTGTTATTGAGTTGATCTGGCCCATGCCTTCCAATCACTCCAGACCAGGTGCCAGAATCATGACCAACTCGGGCATTGAAATCACCCAACAAGTAGACTCTGTCCCGAGGGGCCACTTTAGCTAGCACCTGTGACAGGAGGTCATAGAAGGCATCTGACTCATTGGCCTTTCCTGCATCCCTCCACGGACGTTCGTCTTCAGTGGGGGCATAAGTAACCAAGACCACCACTCCTCGCTTCTGGTTGATAGGAAGGCGAGCCCAAAGTAGCCTGGGGTTTACAGCTTCCCACACCTCACCTCCACGCTCCCACGCCCCCTTCATTATTTTGTTCAGAAAAAGAGCCACTCCCTGTTGTTTGGCAGTCTCCTGCCCCGAGAAGAGGACTGTCCACCCCTCATGGTGGCAAGAGCCAGAGCCGGTCCACCGGACCTCCTGAATACCACAGAGATCCAGGCGGTACCGGTCCAGCTCCCGACAGAGGAGTAGCAGCCTCTCCTCCGCAGTGAACGTTCGAACATTCCACGTGGCCGCATGTAGTGGTTTTTTGTTGTTTCTGGTTGAGCCCCGAGGGTAAGGCTTCAGTCTCCTGGTTCTGCCAAATTGGGTTTGGCCAGGAGACGTCATAGACGCCTGTCCCCCCGGAGCCTCCGATACAAGCTAATTACATAACACACACACATTGGCTGTGAATCATCATGAGTGGATCTGAACACATACAGGCACGCGTTGAACATCTGCGAGTGGATTATATCGGTGTCTTGAACTTCTCCAGCGTTGAATTATTCAAGCAAGCCAAACTCTGTCGACTTGGCACTTTCGAAACCAGTCCAGGATTCTACTTGTGTTGAATTAATGCTGATGAAAGTATGCACACACAGAAGGCCTGTCGGATCCATGGGGTTATGTAGCATCTCGCCACCGTCGGACCGGTGACGAGATGTTAACTTCCTCGTCTGGTATGCAGGAGGTCGTGGATTCGATCACCACCATGACGCCTGCTGTATTTAGAGTTTGCGGTGTCTCTCTCTCTCCACGTGGTCGCGTGAATTTTTCTCCGGATCCTTTGGTTTTTCCCCTCCACATTTAGAATCCACATTACGCTTGTCGAGTATGTGGCTGCTATACGTGATTTACACGTGATGGTGATAAGCCACTTCGTCGAGCGATCATTTGTGACCAGGTCGCTTCTGAAAAAGAGCTACATAGCTCAGTGGGCCTTACCTGGTAAAATAACAAATAAAAAGTGTAAATAGTTTGGTCTAGAAATACTTTAACTTTTTTACCTGGAGAAACAGATATTTGATTGAGACATAGACTGTATATTGTCCGCTTTTTTACGCTGAGCCGTGAGCATTAACGGTGGTCCAGATCTTAGCACTCAGTCTCTGATTTCGATTTAAAGCTTTCGTGACTGCATAATAAAATAATTCTCACAATTATGTTATTATGTTTTATTTTTATTATTTTATTATTTCTATTCTACGTGACTTTACCGAATGAACCAAGACGATTAATCAGTCTCTGGTTGCAGAGACGTCCAACATTCAAGACATCCAGTTGCTTGCAACCAAATTGCGCGACTGATCGCTCAGGTATTGTTGACCCGATTGGAGGCAAGCACGCGCATACGCCTGCCCTTGGAACTCACGAGCAGCGGCGAACATTGTTATTTCACACACGTGGAGCAAAACATCCCGATCATGTTTTAATTTCATTACTCGCGCACGGGTAGGAGGAGTGCATCGTTAATCTCAGACTGAATCTGTGTGCAACTTTATCCAACACGCGCTTGTTTGCTCGCTCAAAGCCCACCATCATCACCAGCACCATCACCCACTATTACAACCAAAAGACAAAGATCCCCTGTATAGCCTTAACAGACTGTTGGGGAAAGTGCTTTTAACGAGTAGCACCTATGAAGGCCGGCACGGCACGCGACCGCGTGGGTGGCCAGCATCACACCCAGCCGCCTTTGTCTCCCTAGTGGCGATGTGTTTACGCACTACACCAGGTACTCATTTGAGGCTGAGTCGATCTAGGGGAGGCCCAGGACTGGTTCAGATTCTAAATGTCACTGATGTTGACCGTGAGCGGGAATCGAACTCGGGTCGATCTAGGTTCGTAGCGCAACGCACTAACCGCTACATCACCGCCCGCTCCTCCTATTATAACCACCATCATCACCGTCACCATCACACCACAACCACCAACACGTACGCCACCTGAGAAGAGGCGACTTACCTAACTCGTCGATTCAATTCCTCGGTCTCCAGCCTTGTCTTCCAGCTCCTGGTTCTCTACCGCCACCACCACCACCACGAGCTGTTGCAGCGAATAGACTCTGAGGGCAAAAACACATTCACAGCACCGCTCACGTTGACAACAACCAAAAAAGCAACAGCGTAAAACGTGCCAAACGAAAACAGCAAACAGTGCTATCGATTATAACTCTGTACAAGCTCGTTGTCAATCCACTGCTGGATGCAGGCCTCCCATCGACCGTACTTATCCACTGCGCGGTAGCGGTGGGGAGGGTGCTGGAGCGTGTCAGATGTCGCTCGCTCCCGATGTTAGACGTGGCCCGGAATCGAACTCG
Source organism: Entosphenus tridentatus (assembly GCA_014621495.2). Lineage (NCBI taxonomy): Eukaryota > Metazoa > Chordata > Hyperoartia > Petromyzontiformes > Petromyzontidae > Entosphenus > Entosphenus tridentatus. The sequence goes on from CM025655.2 coordinate 7,152,659, forward strand.
GGTCGCCGGCTGAACATCTCGGCAGTGCGCTGAGCAATGCACCGCTCCAACAGTCAACGGCGGGCAACCCACCCAGCACTCTCTCCGTCCAGAATTGCGCAACACAATAAATGCACATTAAATACAGGCGGTGGGCATTTAAAACGGATTAGAATAACATGCGCTGATCACTGCGCCACCGCTCCCCACTGAAAAAAAACCGTAATACACAGTAAACAAATCCAGTCGTGACGATGGGGACCGGACACATGCGGTAATCGCGTCGCCACCGCTCGCACCCATCGCTAAAGATAATAATAATAATAACGATCATTCATTCCGCAGGTCCTAAAGCAGCGGGTGAAAGGCAATAATTACCACTGGCCTCTATGAACACGAAAGCGGCACTTGCAAATAACAAAAAAAAACCGTGGTCGTTGTTCGGTTTTCGTGGGGTACAGCGGCAGCAGCAGCAGCAGCAGATGCGCACGCAGCCGCGTTCGGCTGATGGTAGCCCTCAACTGCCCCAAAAACGGGGTCACAACCACCAAGCAGCAGCAGCAGCAATGTGTGGGGGTGTGGGGGGGGGCGAAATACACGACCATCCAAACTAACTGTGGCTCTCTGGTTAGCCGGGCGCTCTGGTGGTTGTATGGGCAAAGTGGGCGTGCGCAGAATCCTAATCGAAGGCGGGGCCCCTGATTGTGTGCTTTTTTCGCTCCTGCTTTGCGGCGGAGAGAGTTGAGGTTGTGGCTGCTGCTGCTGCTGCGTTGCAAGCCACGGAATACAAAGATACATTATTTTACTTCCTCCGTTCCGTCGGTCCGCCGGTCCGTCCGTACGTGCGTTGATGCGCGCGTGTGGGAAGCGGTAGTGTAGCGGTTAGCGCGCTGCGCTACGAAACCCGGCGAGCCGAGTTCCATTCTCGCTCACGGCCCACACCGGTGACGATGATCTGAACCGGTCCTGGGCCTCCCCTAGGTCGACTCAGCCTCAAAGTTGTACCTGGTGCGTTGTGTAAACATCGCTCGCTAGGGAGACAAAGGCGGCCGGGCGTGGTGCTGGCCACCCACCCCCTCGTGTGCCGTGGGGTGGTGCTCGCTAACAGCACTTGCCCCAACAGTCCTGTTAAGGCTACACGGGGGGATCTTTGTCTTTGTTAGCACGCCCATCTCGGCTATCCCCCCTCCACCACCCTCGGTCCCCCCCCCCACCTCCCACTCTATTACCCTGGCCATCTGGACCTCTTCATGCTAAGGGGGTGGTGGTGGCGGTGGTGGTTCCTTCAGGGAGCGCGCGGCGAGGTCGCTGCTTCGGAGCTTTGGGAACCTCCCAAGGGGAGACGGAGCGCTCCAGCTTGCGCGCTGGCAGCCAAGAATAACGTGGATCGCGCGACTTGCGCGGATTTGTCGGATTGCGCAAGCTTGCAAAATTGACCAGCGAGGGTAAACAGTTCGACATCAAGGGACGAATTTATTTTCATTTTCTCCCGGTGGGTGCGTGGGTGGGGGGTTGGTTTCTTAAATGCCATCAGCAATAGACAATATCAGCTGGTGGTAACTGCACTCACCACATTCTCCCACCAACACGTCCATTCCCAGGCTCATATCTGTCATGCCCAATCCCTCGCCCCCCCTCTGAATGTTGATTTCTTTACCTTTTCTACACTTTGCACTCCCTATCGCGTTTCTGCATTGTTTGTTGGTGCAACGTTCTGAACCCGTGCCCCAACTGGACATCGCTGTGAAAAAATATATTCTGATTCAACTATAAATAAAGCATTCGTGCGATTCTGTGAAACTCAAACGTGCCTCTCAACCTCGCGGGCAAAGTAAAAGTGAGACAATGATTTGTCGATGATGGTTTTAAGATCATACTGGTTTGCGCCAGATACAGCCGACTCCTCGTCAATGATGTGACATATTGATACATGTGCGTGCGCATTTGAGTTATTTACCAGTACACCTCATGACCTCTCCTCGCTCCAAGAGGTCCTAATCAAAGGCATTCCTGGAGGTTACAAATCACGTCTCGTGCCTTCAAGAAAGGCACTCAGTCGAAAACAATTGCTGTAAAATTGCACAGCAATGCCTGATGGTTCGCCATTCACAACAGAAACGGCCTTTACGCGATCGCATCACTTGTGACAACCTCTGCAAAAAGCCTTTGCAAATAGCGCAGCTATTCGCGTCATTATCGCCGAACATTTGTGGTCCTATAAGAATAGGTTTTACCCCTTCTGGCAACAATACAGGTGTTAAGATGTGCAAACACCGAACAGAGAAACGTTTTTGCAAGGAATCATGTCTGCATTAACCACACGCGGCACTTATGTAGTGACTTATGTAGTGACGTTAAGCGTGTCACTGTGGCGTTAGCGCCAGACACTGTCACAAGAATGCTACTGTGCATATGGAACAACTCTCTCTGGGGCCAGAGTGAGGACTAAATGCAAGTGGGCCCTAGGGGGGCATTGTCCTGGTGACGGCCTGAGAGAGGGCAAGTCAGGACACGGTAGTCTGCGTGAACCCGAGAGGGCACGTGACCGGGACAGGGTAGTGAGGGGGGCCAGAGGTGGGGGGGGAGGGGGCTTGAGGGACACGTGACGCTCCGGCCAGATCCTTCGGGAAAGGTCTCGAAGGGGGCGTGGCTGAGGGCGGAGCGAGGCCACGCCCAGGGGCATAAAGGGGCGGTCCCGAGAGCATTCGAGGCTCGTCTGGAGACTCATCCCTGGGGTCCCGCGTCTCGTCGTCGACGTCCCGAGTCTGCGGTCTTCTCTCGGCACCGTGGGCCAGGCAGCATGTACGCTGACTGACCCGTACGTGTAGTCAATCCGCTACTCACATAGTAAATCTGTGTAGTTATCACTTAGATGTTGAACCAGTGTACGTTTATACTGGTAGGAACCTTCTGGTTACACCAGCCCACAGGGGATTGTTGTGTCCGTCCGTCCGTCGTGCAGGGAGGGGGAGGGTGGGGCTGGGTGGGGAGGGGAGGGTGGGGAGGGGCTGGGTGGGGAGGGGAGGGTGGGGCTGGGTGGGGGGTGGGAGGGGTGGGCCTGGGTGGGGAGGGGCTGGTCACCCCGTGGTGCCCTTATAAAACTCAACGTTTAACCTACTCACGCCAGCTTGTGCCCGCCCTCACAGTCGGCCATATTTGCGGAATACACCACGCCGCCGTTGACCCGGGCCATTGACCGAGCAACCCAACGTTCCTACCAGCTCCCTCCGCAGGAGGAATGTGTTGTAGTGAGCCCTGTTGCGGTGTTTGAATAAACGTGTTGCCTCCAACTCCAGTGTGTGTCTCCGTACAATGCACTACACTTATATTATCGGAGCATGTTTGTGTTTGCTTGTTCACCACAAGTATACGTGTGGTTTATGCAGACACGATTCCCTTCAAAAGGTTTCTGTTTGGTGTTTTAACATCTTAACACCTGTTTTATTTTCATATTCTGTTTTATTGCGAGAAAGGGTGAAACCTATTTTTATACTGGCAAGACAGGTCCCATATTTTTGGTCCTTTAAAATGTTTTTTATTCCCATCTTGACTGTCGTTATAATCTCATTTTCTGAGACGAAGAATCCTTGAGCAAATCGCACAGAGCAGTGCATCACTTCGTGTCTAAATATAGTTGTGCAAGATGTTTTCACGAAGCTTATTCCTCGTAAAAATATTTAAACCGTCCCTCTATCTTCCCACGACAGAAGGCAAACCTTCCGATTATCTCTGCTATGAAATTGGTGTTTATCGCACGATAATCGAACCAATATATTTAATGATCGGAGTTGGAATTTTGCCAAATGAAGTATTTTTTTTTAAATAATGGATTGTTTTGTGCAATCATTAACGATCAGGCTGAGACCATCAATTAATTACACTTGAGAACTCCGCTTAATCAAGAATGCCTGAAATCTGTACGCGAACGCAGGGCCTCAATAGCACCCGCTCAGCACTCTGACCTCCGAGCCACACCACCACATCTGCAACGATGATTTACATTTGTGCGTAACACGATCGCTGTCGTAAATAAATACAAATGCACGCTTCAGATATTGCCCCTTGGTGTCAAACCAATGCCAACATGAACTCCGCACCACGCACCAACAATCCAACAGAGGCAAAAGAAGCCCACGACAAAGGGCATCTCTAACCTAACCGTAGCCCTGGCATTGTGACTTTTCCTGCAGTGGGCATCATCGAGTCGAGAAACTGCTCCACGTGGGAAGTCTTCGAGTGTATTTTTTTAACCGGCAAGTAGCTGCCAATAACCTTTGGATGAATGCTCGGAAATTCAGCAGCTTTTGAAACAAACTGAACTATTTTTTTTTCATTTTAGCAGGTAAGGCTCACTGAGCTACATATCTATGTTTTAGAAGCGACCTGGCCACAAGTGATCGCCCAATTAAGCGGCTTATCGTGTTTCAATGTACAGCATCCAAATACTCTAAACGCACGTTTCTAAATGTGGAGGCAAAAACCGGAGGACCCGGAAAGAAATCCACGCGACCACGGGGAGATCATGCAAACTCCAAATATGCAGACATCAAGGGTTGTGATCGAACCCACGACCTCCTGTACACCAGACGAGGTAGTTAACATCTCGGCACCGTAGTCGCGACGCGTGGGACATGCGGCTTATTTTCGGCACGAGCCACCGACAGCCAGGACGCGAGAGGCGTCGATGCAAATTCTGTTTCCTCCACAAGCCTCCCGTATAAACAGGGCAAGCAGGGCAGGCGAGGTCGTTAACGTCTCGCTCCCGCGGTGTCACTGCCAATCTCCGAGCGGAGTTTGAAAAGCGCTCGATCGAAAGATGTTTTGGGTCGCGGCAAGGGATTGGTCGGAGTTGGTTCGGTCTCCCACCTGGAGGCACCCTCCCACACGGGCAGCAAGGGGAGGACGCCGGCAGTCGCGTTCCGAGATGATGTTGGAAACACGTGCGGCAAAGATCCTTTAACCTCCAAAGGGCAGCACGAGTAACAAGAAACAGCTGTAGGGACGGACTCTCCGTGACAGCCCGCGTCGAGATGAAGGGGCATCAGCGCGGGGCCGGGGGGCGTGCAGCGGCGGCGTGTGTCTCCGACGCTTCTTCCGGCGAGATGAGCCTGTGACGGAGAACGAGGAGATGTGTTTTGGAGGTGAAGGAATGAAACGCAACAAACAGCCACCGACGTGCAGCGAGGAAACGATCATTCTCGTTGACTTGAAGCTTTCGTGACTGCAGGAATTCATATTCTTTGGGTATTTCGGTGAAGTCACGTAGATGGGTTCAAATTAATCAAAATAAAATGAACAAAAAACTACGACGTTTTTTTTTCTCTCCGCCTGATGACGACCGCTTGTGTTGCAATCGAAACGTCGTAGTTTTTGTTTATTTTTTTTTTATTAATTTGAACCTATCTACGTGACATTACCAAAAGACCCAAATAATATGATAATTCCCGCTCTCCTTTGTCACTCATTAGTGTCGATAGCTATCCATCATCATCCCTTTCCATAGCGATGTGTTTGGCCCTAGCCCACTTAATGTTGTTTATATGTGAGAGGTAATCGAAGCACTTGGATAAAACCCATGCGTGCGAGGGGGCAATACTCTATCCCAGGTGGAGTTCACATTGTTTGCTGTACCGCCTTCTTCTGGCGAGACAGGGTCTGGCACCTCGACGCCCATGGGAAGGGAATTTCACAACATTTGTGCGATCCACCAACCCCCGCCTGTGTTGGAATCCACAGCGGTCAATTACATGCGTGCACCTGTGCTGTGATTTGAAGATTTGAAGAGTTGAGGTTGCGAAGAGGCACGTGGTGCCATGTTAGACACACGCTCCTTCCTACGTGCTCATGAAAACATCCGATGATCCCGTTCGATTGATTTTGTCCCTTTTGGTACCGGGTGCTGGTGGCGTGCAACTGTGAGCCAGCACTTTAGAGATGAGGGTTGGTGAAGGATGCAACCGATTTGTGAAACTCCCAAGCCCGCTGCGTTACAAGTTGGGCAGCACATGGCATTTAAGCAAGTGGGTTCATGAACAAATAATAAAAAATAATAGAAGAATTAATAGAAATAAAATAATAAATCACGACGTTTCGGAGGCAACACAAGCTTCCGTCTTCAGGTGGAACCGTCACAGCACAATTGCTGTATCAAGAAAAAACCTAAGAGTATGAATCCTTGCAGTCACGAAAGCTTCAAATCTAGAATGGGTTCATGAACTCATCTGTGTAGACATTGGATAGTTATCCCCTGATATGCGTGGGTATAATCTGGGTTCTCCCAACATGTATATTTTATTTAACCCTCTATAAATTACAGCCCAGATATCGCTTTACTCAGAGGGCAGGGCCAGCCCAAAGATCACGCTGCTTTGCGTCTCAGGGTTAAATGCTTGAAAGAATATGGTGATTCACATAATGAGCGTATCAAGTCGTTCAGCTCCTGTGCAGCGTGATGCTGAAGTGAACTGAAAAAGTGGACCAAGCCTGCTACTGGTTCCTGCAAAAACAAAAATCCATGTTCCCAACCAAAGCATGCGGATCCACTGCACGACGCCCGTTACATCGGCAGCCACGGGTATAACGTTACCGTAAACACTCGCCATGCCGCGCTTTGCTTGCGAACATGTTGAGCAACTCCAGGCCACGCTGTCCGAAACACGTGTCGTTCCCAGTGTCCAACTCACGAGAGATTTCAAGAGAACGATTGCACCACGCGCTAAGGTTTCGTGTGGTGATGTTTTCACGCGGGGACTTTGATGCTGCCCAAAGTGATGTAGCAGTTAGTGCAGGGATCGGCAAACATTATTGTTCGAATTCGGTAACCCCCCCCCCCCCCACATATTTTAAAAGCCGCAATGCACTGTGTGGTGACCACGAGACCGGTAGCCTTTAGTAAATAACGGTCACGAAACAGTCCTTAATGAGCCGCATGCGGCTACGGAGCCGCAGTTTGTCGACCCCACTCCCACGGTGAACTGGACTCCCATGGCAAATTGGACTTCCATGGTGAACTGGATTTTCATAGTAAACTGGACTGCCATGGTAAATTGGACTCCCATGGGAAGCTGGACCTGCATG